>VYZQ01021483.1:84775-101525 GCA_013400655.1 Mystacornis crossleyi
GTCTTCCTCTCAAATTTGCTCTGATGGGAGTAATCGAGTGACTCACTTGGCTTTGTTTTGTTCCCCAAGAAAATGAAACATAGTTAGTGGAAATGTTTCTTTGATTTCCTTTTACATCATTTTAAAAGCTCAAAATGAAACCAGAAGCTTTCTGATGAACACAGAATGATCACTAAAAAACTTGAAGTTGTTATTCATTCTGGGTGAAGGCCGGGTTCATTCAAGGCTAGGTTGGATGGGGCCCTGAGCAACCTGATGTAGTGCATGGCATCCTTGCCCATGGCAAGGGGCTTGGAACTAGATGATCTTTAAGGTCCCTTCCAACCCAAATCATTCTCTGATTCTGTGAGGAACTAAAATCATTTAGGAACAGAAATTTGAAACAAAAAAAACCAGAAAAGTATCCAACCTGTGAAAATGACAATTTGTCTGCCATCAGGCATCTTTTAAGATTCTCAGTGTACTGTGAAATAGCCTTCTCTTAATTTTTTTTGTTTTTAAGTAATCACTGTTGATTTTCTCTTCAAGTTGCATGCCTGTCCTCTGGACTCTCTAACCCTAATTTTTTGCTGACCTCCTTTCTCCCCCTACCCCCTGGGCCCTGTGTATATATGGCAGGGCCTTGTACCCTCGAAATACTGCTTCTCTTCCTGTCTTTGACACAACAGCTTTCTGGAGTGCTGGGCTTTGCAAGGATAAGGCCTCTCTAATATTCAATTTGTAGTAAATTATGAGCTGTTTTTGAAAATCCAAACTCCTGCCTTCCAGTGTTTAAGTTCCATTTGGAGAATTTTGGGTTTAATTTGATCCAGTTGTCATTTTTGTACGGGAAATAGCTTATCTGTGTGCTGAATGAACAGTGGCTCGTTTTATTGAAAACTAGAAGCCCAAGTGGGGTTTTTTTTGTTATTTTGGTGTTCCTTTTTTTTAATCCCCTGAAGCTATCTAGTTGATTTCTGTTGCGGCTGACTCCAGAACTCCTAATGAAAACCAGAACAGAACAAAGTTTTTGGGAGACACATAAACCTAATATTAGTTTGGAAGGAGTAAATATTTATCCAGGCAGAAGGAGATGACTTATTTAAAGACTGACCTAATTTATTATTTAGGAAAACCACCTTTCTGTATCCACCCTGCAGCCAAGAATTGTCCTTTTTTTTTTTTCCCCCCCTAGGGAATATTTTAGTTTAAGAAATGAACCACACAACCCAGAATATATTGGCAGGGGCAGTCTCCCAGAATGGAACTACTCATTAAACTCATTTATCCTCCTAACAGAGCATTCTGAGTGTGTTGCAGTGCATTAGGGACAAAGTTGGATCACTGAAAGGTCACAGCTCTCAAAGCCAGTAGCTATAGTGGAAGTCACTCTGGTCAGGGTTGGGTTTGTACTAACAGTTTCAGAGATGTTTGTCCATGACAGACGTCTTCACTCAGCATTTCTGTTCAGCACCTCATTTTTAAGCTACATGCCAAGTAAACATCCAGAAAAATAAGTCTTGGAGAACATGGAGGGGTCAGGGAGGTTGTTTTTGTTTTCCTCATGTCATATGTGGTTAGGGTAAAATACTGGATGAGGCAGGGTATCATAAACAGGTAGAGTTTCTTATTTGAGGCTGATTGTTTGGTTTTGTTTTTAGGGTTTTTTTTAATCCTGTGCAGACTAGTAACAATGAGGAGCATTCCGTATTTGCTGGTAGTAATTGAGGTGTTGGATAGTTTGTGGTCCTAGCTTAGTGGGCAGTGGACAGGCCACCACAATTACTGAAAACTGTGATGCTTTCTCAGCCAAAAGGGCTTGCACAGGCTCGAAGAAAGAATTGCTTTCCTCCAGCAGAAACATCCTCTGTGACATAAAGCAGAGGGACAGCAGTGTGGTTACACATCCTGTTCTAGCTGCAGCTGAGTGCTGCATATCTGGTTGCCCCCAGGACCCCCTTCCACTCCCTCAGCTGCTCAATTTAACTGCTTTTAAGGTCTCTTCCTAGCATAGTTCAGTCAAAATGATCCAGATGAACTCCTACACTTCTAAAAGTGGGATTTTTTTTTTCTAACTGACCTGACCTAAGAAGCAGCAGTTGTTGCAGCAATTGGAGTGATGATCAGTCACATCTTACAGGAAGGCAGTGGTGAGCTGTCTGCGGTGAGCTGCAGAGGGTAACCATTCAACTTGGCCCAGCTGTACTCAGAGCAGGCAGAGCCCTATCTTCCTGAAGCAGCACAAGGAAAACATGAAATTCCACTGCCTCTGTTGTGCTGGTGCTCGGGATGAGCCATGGGGCTATCTAGCCTTTCCCTTTCTCAAGTGTGAATAAAGTAAGTTTCTATCAACATGTGTGGGTGTTGTGCTGCTTGAGCACAATAGCAGTCCTGGTCTAGTAGCCCCCACTCTAGTAGTTTATATTTGTATATTTGCTGTCCAGATGCAGCAGATAGGCATCTGAATGGATTTGCATTCTTTTGCTCTGTCTGTGCCTCTTTGTACCACACTTAAAATCCCTTCCCTCTTTCACTTAACGGCTCCCAGTATTTGTAAGGTTATCACACCTCTACAAATGATTTGAATGCACTGTGCAGCATACTTAGTTATTTTTATATTTCCTAATAAAGATCTTTCCATGTTTGTGTTCTCTGAACTCTGCCCAGATTCTCATCCCTTTCATTCCAGGGACTGCTGAGGTCCCTGGCAGTATTTCAAACTGCAGAGCAGTCAGAGGAGTAGAAATCCCTGCTATGATGGAATAATCTCTGTGTTTAGCTACAAACTGTGCTGACCTTCAGCTGTTGCGTTTGAAGGTAGCATTGCCATCCACACGCTCATCTGGTGTGAGTGGCAGTCATACTTTAGTGTGTTCTCACATCCTAATGTCTGTGTCATGACCAGTGGATATCACAGCCCTCTTCCCCCCCTGGTCTGCAAGTCCGTGCTTATGTGTTGCATTTAGGAGATTATTTCATTTCTTCTTCATGTGCACAATTTTCAGAGGGTTTTCAGGAGAGGGGTTCTTCAGAGCTGATTAAAGCGATAAGAAGTCTTGTACTTAACTGAGCATCTTGCATCTCTCTGCAAGCACTGAATTGAGAATCCGGCTGAAATGAGAGAGCTGTCTTAAAACCTGACTCAATACAGCCTAGTGCTAATAAAACCATCAGTTTAATTTAACATGGCTATGCCAGTGTAATAAAGCAGGTAGAAGATAACTTAGCTCGGTAGGTCCTGTACGCTGTATTTGATGGGTCTAGTTTACCATGATGCATGCACTGCCTACAGATCATTAGCTTTAATGGTGACTAAAACTGGAGTTAGCAAACAGTCCTCTGTGACTCTCTCTCTTCCTACTGCATATGCTGTCATTTATTATTAACCTGTGTCAACAGCCCTTCCAGTAATTTATAAGCCATATAACACTGCTCCTTACACCTGATGCTATTAAAAGTAACATTTTCAGAAAGCTTTTGTGAAATACTGTATTGATGGCAGCACTTAGTCAGACTTTTATGTGCTCTCTTTTCTTCTTGTACTTTGAAGCTTTTGGAAATGCAATCACATTTAGAATTATGTCCTTGTAGGTATTTTTCTGCAGCTGTTTATTGCCAGAGAGGTCAGCCAAAAATCTGCAATTATCATCAGTGAGATTTTGACATGAAATTCTTTGAGAAGTCTCTGATTCTTTTGACATTGTTATTCATTCTGACATTTATTATATTTCTTCACTTATTATACTCTCACCCTAAAAATATGATTGCAAGTTTTGAAACTTATAGTACACAATTTTTTTTTTAAACTAAAAAAAAACCCCAACTGAACCCAAAATGAAAAAAGTGAAGACTTTGGGTGTATCTGTACACTCATTACACTGGTAACAAAAGCTAGAGTCATATCTCTCATCACGTCAATTCAATTAATACATGTCACGTTGACCGCCATAATTCACATCTTTACATAAACTTCAGATTCTCAGAAACTGCAACAAAATGGCTTTTTTTGTTAAAATTTGGCCAGACACTATCAAATAATAATCAGTACAATACAATTAGTAGTTTTATTCACAGGGATTTATTAGTATATCCAAAGACATACATGGTAAGCTTGCTAAGTTACCTGCTTTAGGCACAGAGTTGAATGAGACATGTTAACAGTTAAAATAGTCACAGTCTGCAGACAATTATGTTTTTTCTCATTTTTCCACTAAGCTATTAAAAAAAATAGAATATGATTCTGCTTGAAGAAAGAATTGAATATCTTTGTATAAAAAGGAGACATAGCTTTTTAGTGTAAAGAAATCAGAGAATTCACCTCCATAGATTGTAGACATCATTATTGGACTTTGGCTAATTTCTTAGATTTGGTCAAAGTAATTGACTAACCTCAGAGGAATACCCTTTTAAATTTTCTGATCTATGTGCAATAGGTTTTTTCAGTCTAGGAATAATAGATTTAGTGATACTTAGAGATGGTATTCCATCCTCTATTGAAATACAGACATTCTGTCTATCAGGAGGCCTTAAGACCTCCTGATTCTTTACTTTCCATTAAAAGCAAAATGACACCAAGGTCATTAAAATATCCAAGGGTTTTTTTTTGGACAGAGAGATCTGCCACCTGAGGAGAATATGCAAACCAGTTTCCTATTTCTGCAGATTTGTTTAAAGTGAGATTACATGATTTTAAAATACTTTGTTCCAGTGTTTTATGATCTGGCAACTTTGATTGTTTTCTACTGTTTCATACATTTCTTGGCTTTAGAAAACAAGGTGTCATCTTTGTTCATTTTCTCTGGATTTTAGCTGATGATGGTTTTAGCCTCATGCCAAGCACAACTTGTTTTGGTTTAGACTAACCAGTCAGTTCTAGCCACAGTCTGTCACTACTTTGACACTTCTGTAGCTGGTAGATGCTGGAATTTGGCTAAGGCTCTCTCAGTTTTAGTGCTTTGCTGGACAGATTCAGTCTGTGATAAACATAGGACTGCCAGAGTCCCACACCCATATTTAAAACCTTTCATTTTTAAGCAGTTACTGTGCATGCTAGCACAAATAAATTATCACTTGATACAAACAGGTTTTGCAGTACAGTCTGGGCTTGTGTGGTTTGAAAAGTCTTGTAATGCTTTGCTGGGGAGTTACTGAGTCCAGCCTGAGTGCCAAGTACCTTAGTCCAGCTACGTACTGGGTAACTTCTGGGTAGCTGTCAGCTGATGGAGCTCTGCTGAGCTCAGCATTGAAGTCTGAGGTGGTTAAGCTGAGTACAGAACATTCACTCCACTGCAAGGTTAAATCATTTGAGGCTTTCTGACTCAAAGATAGCTATCAGTATGCGTGTGTGAAAAGATGAAATATTTTCACAGAAAATTAGGATCCTTCTGGATTCCTGCTTTCCCATATGCTGCCATGATTTACTGACCTCTCTATTCAAGATTGAAAGAGACACAGAGACTACTGTATCTGAGTTGACCAGATAGAATGATATAGCCTCCTCTTGGTTTTGATTGCTGGATTTCTTTACATAAAATTCGCTCTAATAAGAAGTAGTTTACTGATGAACCGTATTAATTATGCAATCCCAATCTATGGATTATATCATTTTACCTCTATCCTTCGGTAAGACTTTTTAGTCTCACCATCCTCAGTTTCCAGACTGATTAAAAATAAATGCAAATTCATTCTAAATCAAAGCAGAAAAGATAGATCTATAATGTTTCTGTAATGTTTCCCAGTTGAACTGATATGGAAGTGAATTGTGATTGATAACGAAGTATAATAGGATTTATTGTACATACTGGGTATACACAATTATTCCTGTTTCCTTTAGTTTTATATGTGTTGGGGGTTGAGAAGGTTTTCTTTTTGTGTGTGCATGTGTTCTTTTCTCCTCTCAAAGGAATTTTTTCCCCATGTTAAGGGGCGATTGCTGGGGTACTTAAGAGAAACAAAGGACCTAGCCAGCCACAAGGGAGGGGCCCAATTGTCTTTTTTTTGGTCTTGGTGGCGTCTTCTCAAGTGGGGGAGCAGAGATATCTCGAGATTTAGAACTGGAAAAAAAGAGGTGGGGTAGAGTGCTTGAGATTCATTGCTCTCCTGGNTAAAATGCTGTACTATGTGAACTAAGGCTGGCTGTGAAAGACACAAATAGAGAAATCTCTTTTACCTTCCTGTGTTTCTTGGGAGTCCAAGAAACTTGGACTCCACACTTTCCAACTGGACTAAATTTTTCCTAAAGCAGAACTTCTGTGATCTTGCTAAAGTTACATGATTTCCTTAATAACCCTTCCTCTATGTTTTCAAGCAGCCAGTAGTTCCCTTTCTCTGCTTTTAACCTTCTTTACACTTTCCTCCACATATACCTCACACTTTCCTCTTTTGTGTTGATCTCGTGTACCTCTTCTCAATTCTCATACACTTCTCATTTCTCTGTTCCCATCTAGCAGACTCTTCTGCTGTCTGTCTCTTCATCAGAGTCTGAGACATATGTGTAAAATCAGAGTTCTCCTAAAAGGATATCGATCCATCCTGGAAGGGATCTGCTTATTGACGCAAAGATGGTAAGAAAGAAGAGAAATTCTTCATTCTTCCTAGTCAAAAAAAAATCATTTATAGACTAGCAAATGTAGGGTTAGAAGCCCTCTTTTAGTCTGAATTGAAAAGTAGTTGCATTGTAACTGCTGGTTTGATTCCACAGGTCCCTTTCCCAAATGTGGCTTTATTGCACAAAGTATCAAATGGAGTTTCTTGCAGGACTCCCGTTTCATGCTGCCTCAGAGTAACCCTGCATTACAAACCATGGTCTGGTCTTCTCCAGTGGGTTGCCAGCTGCAGTGGAGCAGCATATGGGCAGTAGCACAGGCTGTAAAACCTGTTTGCTAGAGAATGCCACCCTTTCTAGTGGTCCATTTGAGAGTTCCTAAATATTCCTGTCATTAATATGTTCTAATAAACTGTGTGTTAGAAATTAATATGTATGCCACAAGCCCTTTAACCCTTTCAGAACTCAGTGGTTTGCTTTTGTTTTTAGAATTTATCAGGTTGGATTTTTTTGAAGGCATGGTCCTCACAGGAGGAATTTGGAGCTGCCTACATCATTTTCCGCCCGGATTAAGATCATGTCACTGTTTCTGCTGTGTCTTGTTTGAAAAGATGAAGGAAAATGATGCTCTTTATGTAGAGTTCTCAAACAAGTTTTTAGGCCAACAGCAATTCTTTTTTCCTCATCTTAAACAAAAAATGACTAAGATTCTTTCCAGTGCTTCATAAAACATTCTGCTTATTTTTAATGCAGAATAAATGAATATAAGTCTAAAAATGTCAAGGAAACATACTTGTTTGGATTACATTAGGAAAAAATTTAGATAGCTTAACCCTGAAGAATTTATGCATCTTTCTCATACCACACTCTTGATCTGATGTCACAGCTTATATGTAGGTCGGGGGTTTCTGAAAGTGCCAGTGGGGTATGGCTTTTGTCTCTGTAGACAGACTGAGCTGTAAGCAGCACACAAGCCAGTAGCATGCTGACGGAGGGACCTGATATATGTTGGAACGTGTCTAGACTGAATTTCTGTCCTGGTGGCAGAAGGAACTCTTGACGTATGTTTACACAAGAAATGGATTGTGTCCAGGGTAGGCGGGAAAGCATTTTCAGAATTTGTGCTGTGCGATTAAAAAGCAGCTGGGTCTGAATTAGTGCCTGCAGATAAAAAATTCTTTTCCTCTGATGAGTAAGACCCACATCACAAGGGGATTGCAACCATGACTTCCAGTTTTAGGAATTTTACAAGCTGGGGTGTCTTCCTTACAAAGGCTTCTCCTTAGTTAACCTCACAGATATGGAACTAAGTCCAATCTACTTAATGCCTGGAAAAGTTTTATCCACTAGAGGAGTCCTAAAAAAAGATACATAATCAATCATGGGGTGCTAACAAGAAAGATCACTGTCTACAGAGATATAGCAAAGACTAGATAAGGAGGAGGAAGGTGTTTTGGAGAGGATTTAGCATTCAACTGGATGTAGCAATGAGGAGTCGTATTCAAAGCCATTAATTGCTGAGGATAAAGAAGGAAAGTGTAGCAAAACAATTATGGAAAAAGGATGGAAAAAAAACTGGGAGCAAGTGTCTTGATAAGAGTTTGCTTTAGGGAGAGAAAGAAAGGCACACATTTAAGGTGTGTTTTTTTAGGATGGGGATAGGAGTGAAAAATAACCCTCAGTTACAGCTTTGCATAATAGAGATAAAAATGCTCACGTGCCAGCTCTAAAAAGCTGAGATTCAAATATTTTAATTTCTTTTGAATTTCTTTCAGACTTGTGGGGAAGGGTTCTGGATAAAAATTTTTCATTAGGTCCACAACTTTTATCTGCAGGATTAGACTGGTTTAATTTGGAATAGCGTATTGTGATATCAGATTGAAGTTCAGTTTTAAAACTAATACTCTCACCTTTTAAGCTATCTTCTGCTTAAGAGTTTGTGACACAAACATTTTGGTCTGTGTGTGCCAGGCTGCTGAATACTGTTTTTTTCTGTCTATGAACAGGCTGGATGGCACTTGCTGAGGTGCTTCACATCTCAGGAGCTCTTTTAGGACCTTTTTAATCAGGGGAACCTGCTTGTTCCCCTTCCATGATTCAAACCCTTTCAATAAACAGTCTCTTTGAAATTGCTTGCTCTTAGCTCAGTTTCTGGGTGTTTCAAAAACCAGTCACTTTCTTCTTCTGGCTGCAATAAAGACCTTGAAATTTTTTTTTTTTTCCCCTAGGATATTGAATTTCAAATTTTTATCATTTTTCCCCCAAGGAAGGTATGAATGCGAACTACAGAGAAGTTGTCTTTCTGGAGTTTGGCCAGAAAGAGTGCTTTTCTGCCTGATTTTAGACATCTGTTCAGATGCGTTTCTGAATTTGGGCCAAGATTTGTAGCCTGGTTTTGGAGTTCAGTGAACAATAAGTGAAAATCATGCATGAAAATTGTTTTTTTAAATGTTTTTCTAAACGTGGGAACAATATTTGCCAACAAATTATTTAGTCATTTCCAAGAAAGACAGCTTGATGAAGTAACCTTTCATCTGTAAAAAGAAACAAAGGACAATATCCATTCCTATTAGTTGGACTGCTTAGATTTTAAATTCTTCGAAATTAATTTAAAAAGAGTTTCTGTGAAACCGTGTTCACAAATGACACTATTTCTTTGTAATAGGGCTGTAGTGAAGAAGAGTTTATATTTATAGGCTTTTTGTTTAAATATGTACAAATATGTGCACATCTGTCAACTAACAAGCTCTTGAAAATATCTTGGTTATAACTGACAATGATTTTTTAGTAGTGTGGATAACTACTGTGGGAATTATTGTGGTAACATACACTTCATTTTGAAAATGTATTGTCTGGTAAAGTGATGGAAACAAGCTATCAGAATTTGTACTGATGGTGTGTTCTTTATAAATTAGCTTTTTTATTGATGATAGTTCAGTAGTTGTGGACAAGTGGCAAAGATGACGTGCTTCCCTGCAGAACTGTTTAATTACAGTGTCTCTGAAGAACGATGTTAACAGGTTGAGATGCACTGTCTGCATGAGCTGACTGTATCTCATAATGCCATTGGAATTATGAGAGACATAATTCACAGTCATTTTGATTATAAATCAGTGGGACAGGAAAGGACTACATTTCTCTCTGTGAAAACATTATTGTGAAAAGTATTCTAGCTTAGTATTTCATGTTCAACTACAGTCATTGACTGGGTGAAGTAAGTTTGGAATATTAATAAGATGAAGACCATCATCTTTAATTCAGAGGAAGCAGCAGGTAGTGTGAAAATATAGTCCAGTTGACATTAAAATCTTTAAAGGAATTTTTATCCTGATTTTTTTATATGTAGATACCTGCAATATCAGTCTGGGTTTGAATCTGAACTACTCAAATGTTACTAAAGGCATCCTACATTTCCTTGAAATAGTAGGATTTTACATTTCCTAGTTCTCACTTCTTCAATATCTCTATTATTTACTTTCACCAAGAATTTTGAATATAAAATTTGCATCTCTAGGCATACTTGTTTTGATTCAAACCTTCAAAGATTCATATCACTGCATATGATTTGCATGGAGTTTGGTCTTCTAATTCTTCCCTGATGGAAGTGAGGAACATTTTTATATTCTGTGAGATTCTCTAAGATAGCCTTATATAAGGCTGAATTCAAATTGCCTTAGGACCTAGAGCATAGCAAATCGAGGCTTACACACACCCGGATTTCAGTCTAATGCAGGATCCAACCCAGTCTGCGTACTCAGGCAGGACTGTTGGGAAATGCTCCCAGTTTAGATGGGACTTTAATCATCTTCATTAAGAAAGCATTTTTGGCAAATACCTTGTTACTATTTTATACCAGAATTTTAGAGATTTTCAGATTTTTTTATTTTGTTTTGAGAGCAATATGCTAATTTAAACATGTCTTAGTACTAAGATACAGCCTGAGGCTGTTTGCTTTTCCTTGCATTTGTATTCTTGTCTTGTTGGGGCAAGCAGTGATCCAGAAATGTAAAGACAGGCTGTATAACCTATGAGAGCAGCTGAACACAGAAAAATTGGCCACATACAGCCTAAGATAAGTCACTGTGTTTAAAACTTCAACTGTGCTTCTCAGATCAGCCTGAAGTACAAGTTAAGGCCTACTCTCTGCCATCTACATGGACAAATTAGGATTCTTCTGAGTTGTAGTGCCTTTTACCGCTCCTTCCCTCTTGCGAATGTACTGATGCTGGAGATAGATGTTTCTGCTTCAGATCGGGGGTCACAATATTTATGCATCAGACCAGGGATTAATCATAGAATTATTTAGGTTGGAAAAGACCTCTAAGATAGTTGAGTCCTAGTATAGCACTGCCAAGTCTACTACTAAACCATGTCCCCACGTGCCACATCTGCATGTCCTAAATACCTCCAGGGATGGTGACTCCACCCTTCCCTGAGCAGCCTCTTCCATCGCCTAACCACCCTTTCAGTGAGCAATTTTATTGAACGGCCAACCTAAGCCTTCCCTGGCACAGCTTGAGGCCATTTCCTCTTGTCCTGTCTCTGGCTGCCTGGGAGGACAACCCCACCTGGCTACAACCTCCTTTCAGGTGGTTGTAGAGAGCAATTAGGTCTCCCGAGCCTTGTTTTCTTGAGACTAAACAACCCCAGCTCTCTCACCCTCCCCTCATCCTACTTGTGCTGCAGACCCTTCACCAGCTCCATTGCCCTTCTCTGGACACACTCCAGCACCTCAGTGTCTTTCTTCCTCTCACACAGTGATTTCATAGAGCTAGATTTAAAATGTCAGGCAGCTCTTGGGCTACCAGTGCAAGCACTAGTGAGAGCACTGCAGGAACCTGCTGCTCTTCTGTGTTTGGTTCAGTTAGTGTGATAGAGATGTCTCTTCTGAGAAGTCTCATAGCTCTTGTGTGTAAGAAACTGCATGGAAAAATAGCAACAAAGAAGAGATAATAATAGTAAATAATTTTTAAAAAGCGCTTTAAAAGAAAGATCTTTATGTTCATATTTCAGGTCCTTATCCATCTGTTCTGTTCCTCCAGATTAGGAAGAGACTTCTGAGAACTCCGTTTGCACAGAATTGCTGCCCTCCTTTCTGCTGAGCCATAACCGGTTAGGGGACATAAGTATGACGGGGCAAGAGCAGTGGCTCACAAGCGAAGTCTTACCTCACTCCCCCTTGGGAATTCGTCTCGGGGCTTAGGACAGCCAGTCATACCAGAGCTCTAAAAGCAGCATGCAGCATCTAATCAACAAAGGTTTGCCAGATGCTATTGTCATACACATTTTGGCTGACTTCTGGCTATTCTGGGGCCTCTTCCATTTGCAAGTTGGCATTCAGGGTAAGGTCAACATTTGCCTACAAATCCTGCCAAAGCTTTCCTCCGTCACCATTAGAAGCGCACAGAAGTGTCCCTGTTTGCTTTGCCTGGTAGCCAGTAGGCATCCACCACTACCAGGTTAAATTGCTCCCTTCGTTGTTCCTGCCTAGGGGTGTTTGGTTCAGGCATCTAACTGAATGGATGTGGAAAAAGACCACGATTTTTTCCAGGATAGCACCTTAAATCTCCCTCTTTACACCTTGGTGTCAATATAAGCATTTATGAGTGTGCCTGAGTTTGAGGTTTTCCTGTTTATTCAGTCTCTGTTGAATGTACATCCTCATCAGACAGAGGAAAGGAATTCCTTTGTAACTCTGCAGTTAAGTGTAATTCATACAAATTGAGAAACAAGTGCACCAATACATGCTTCTAATATCCTTGAAAATCAGTAGCCTACATATTACACAGTCTCACACCTTTCTGCTATGTGTCTCACCTCATAGCAGAAAAAACTGTTCTGCAAATATATAGGAGCATCCAGATTCTTCTTCTGCAAGATTCTTCCCATAATATTCCCGCCAAGAGTTTTTCTCCCTTTCTCTCGCTCTACCAGTTCTTTAAGCAGTTGAACTTTGTGTGGCACCGTAATAGCAAAGTCTAGTGTATGGGCTAAAGCTAATTTCTGGAATTGCAGCCGGTAGAAACTTAGAGGCAACAATATGCAAAACATAATCTCAGTTGTTGTGAATGTATGCATTGTACCCTGGAACCCTCTGAGGTCTCAGCTGGTACTCAGTATTTTTCCTGCCCTCAACCTGTACTTTAGATTGTCCAGATGAAAACATGAGAACATCCAAATGAGATGGGTGTCATGGATGGATGTTGCCCAGACAAGAACAGAACTGGAAGGAAAATTTAGAATTTAATAGTTTTAGGAGGACCTGGAGAAGGCTGAGCACTTATATTCGGTCTGAGGTGTTGGTTTTGCCTATTAAATGTGAAAATGATGAATTATTAATGTTCTTGTTAACATTAAATAGCAAAGCTGTATTAACTTCTAGAGTGCTTTATTGCAGTGATTAGGTAAAA
Organism: Mystacornis crossleyi; assembly: GCA_013400655.1. Lineage (NCBI taxonomy): Eukaryota > Metazoa > Chordata > Aves > Passeriformes > Timaliidae > Mystacornis > Mystacornis crossleyi. The sequence continues at coordinate 97,709 of VYZQ01021483.1, forward strand.
TGTGGCCTTTAGAGTTTTAAAGGAGATGTGTGGCACAGTTGGATACAGAAAAATAGTCTCCCCAACTGAGTATCAGTGAACAACTCCCTCAGGATTGTGAATGTAATTAGCAATGAATACCTTTCCTGAGGAAAATTCTTTCAATTTTTACATGTTTATTTAAAAGAACTGGAATAATATTTTCAAATAAAAACAGTTGGACTTCTTAAGAAGTACTTGTCTTTAGAAGCTCTTTACAAATGTCTTTTTGTGTATACGTAGTGATTAATGCTTTTTTTATGTCCTGGGTCAAGTTGTCGTGAGATCAAATGGGGGAGATGTGCCGAACAAGAGGAATGAGAAGGAATAAAATTTCCATTGAGGTGTCTGAATCTGTTAAAGAACGGGATTTTCCTCAGTTAACTGTGCAGAGCCATGCTCAATTTACCTTTTAAAATGTACCTTTAAGAGATGAAGAGCTGCCTTGGAATGGTCAGCTGATTGCACTGCCTTAAATGTAGTGGGAGAGCACCAAAAGGACGATTGAGTCCACCAGATTTGTTCATCTACCTCACACCTAAATTTTAGGTGCTCAGACAGTATTATTAAGTCTCCTCATGCCATTAATTATTGGTTTAGAGAACAAGGATCCTGGAAAGCTCCTACATGGAGCTCATGTCTTATCAAAATTTGGCACCCTGGGAAGAGTTCCTGCTTTTTCTTTAATTGTTTAGGCAGCAGGCACAGATTCAGGAGGTTTGTGTCATTAGGTATCTACTGTTTCACTGAGTTCCCTTCAGCAGGGCATGATTTCTTGTTCTGTGTTTTCAGAGCACCGAGCTTTGCTGAAGCTTTTTGCTGTGGCTTAGAGCAGCACTTTAATGAAAATATTCAATGTTAATATCTGTGATGACTCTTAAAATCAGGATGAGAACCTTACCTGTCTGTGAGCCAGGTCACATCCAGGCTGTTCTTCCGTTTCCCCCTCCTTGTATGATACCATTTAGAAAGTCTTAACAGTAACCATTACCTATCTGTCCTGCTATATATAAAGCAACTGATATTCTTATCTCCCAGTTTATCTGTTTACTGGAAGAGTGATAGGACTTTTTTAGCATTTTTGGCAGCAAACATAAGAGGTTGAGAATCATACCACGTACAGGAGCCCTAATACTAGATGCCTCTCTGGAACAGTCTTGTTTTAAAATCAAGTTCTAGAAGACAGCTTTTTGTTCCTTTGGTTTGTATAAAGTTTCATTTCATGTTCTGCTTTTATGTTTCATGTTTTTATCACAACAAGTTTCTTGGCTGAAAAATCATTTATTCCGGGTAGTAAATGTTTCATTATAGTTAACAATAGTGAGGTTTCTTTCAACATGAGGTATAATGGAGATAACACTGCCAAGAAAAGTTAAATTACTACTTCCACATTATAAGCCTGAATGCTTGAGGTTTCCTGGGTACCTTTTCATGACAAGCTTCACTAGTAGCAGAAAAATTAGCAGTTTTCAAAAAGTATGAATTTGATAAAAGGCACATTTTATGCCTTATCATTGGTATATACACAGATTTGCTTCTAGTAACTGTAACAGACATTTGCACATGCTAGTCCTCCAAAAAAGAAAAAAAGGATATTTGAAGTCCATGAAATAATGCCCTTAAAATAAGGTGAAGATTATGGAGTCTATTTAGAAACCTTGGTTATAGAGAGATTTCCTTCTCTTCTTTTCCCAAAAACACACTCTGCTAATCTGTTTTGTCTGATTAATATCAGATTCAAAGTCTCTTCATGATTTATTTTCATAAAAACAGATGTTATCATTTGTGGTGGAATGGAGACATATTCTGGGCATTATGTAACCTCCTTTGGCATTAACTTATGCTACATGCTTTCCTTCATTTTGCCACAACATTGTAATTGTACCCAAATGGTTCTCAACATGTTTCCATAGATACTTGACATGTTCAGACTTTGTGCAACGTATGCCTTGGTCTCAGAGATAGCTCTTGTTTTTAAACTCTGAGGTCTGCTACACCCATAGTTTTCAAATCATAATCGACACTGGTTATAACAGTTTTGTTCACATATTTCAATGCTGTCCCCCAGCTCTTCGTTCGTAGCCTGTGATGAATTTTGCAACATCTCTTCTTGCCACTGAAGTTTGCATAGAGTGCTATGGGCTCCCTTAGTGGGCACCCTCTCCACACCTGCAGGTGTTGGGAGAGGTGGGGAACTGAAGGTGAAGGCTCCAGACCGAGCAAGAGAAAGAACAGATGATTTGGGAAAACTGTATGAGCATGAAGGGCCTATGGAGAAATAGCTAGATGGTGGAGCCTCCCTAAAGGTAGTCTGGCCTGATGTGACACTTCTGTGTTTGCATTAGAGGTTCTCCTTCAGAATTTGCTGCTCTGCTTGGGCCCTGCTAATTAGCTCCAAGTTTTTTTAGTTAGCTTCTAACCGGAAGACTTGTCACAGCACTTGTAGGCAATTGATTGGAACATATTTTAAGTCACTGGGAGCAGAGATGTACCTGAATCATTCTTTTGTGCTACCCCAATCTATTTCTACCTCCTGAGATGAAAAGGAAGGACCTGGCTGACATCAAGAACAGATACAAAGTATGCTTTGTACATGCACAACAACTCTTTGACTGTCTTTGTAGAGAGCTTTTCCTCTTCCACAGACTTAATTTCTTGCTGTTTCTTTAAATTCCTACTGGTTCAATGGCCAACCTCAGCTGGCAGGGAAGGCAAAGGAGTCAGATTTCTTTTGAAGTAAAGACGATTGTTACTTCAAAAGCAGGTCAGCGGATGGGCTTGGACTGGAAAATGACATATTATCTGGATGTTTTGAGAGGCTTGAAAACCTCTGGGTTGCAGCTACAATGCATGTAGGAAGGGGTATGCTCTATAAGCCAGGTCAAACAGGCTGAACACCCCAAAAAGTACAAGAGAACATCTTCCAGTCTTCTGGTATATGTATTTTACAAGCCCTGCTGAGATGAACGTAGGAGCCCATGCTGGGACTAAGCTAGGGCAGCGCTACAGAGAAGCACAGGTGCCCCAGCCACTGGATCTGGTGGAGCAAATCTGCATCAGCCATTCCCACTCATTAACTGTAATTTTTGTCAGTGGAGAAATACCAGAAGTAAGAAATTATTACCTAGTAGTCCCCATCCTCTCAGTTTAATGTATAAAATTTCTAGTATGCAGACCTTACACAAGTGGAATAGATTACAGCTGTATGGCCTTCGTATTTCTTTGCCAAGTATTGCTTATGATAATTTTCCCAAATTAAAAAAAAAATTATAGAAAAAAGGCAAGATATGTTTTATCTTAAGTTATTATTATTATATACATATATTTAAAATACCTCTTAAGTAATTTTCAATAATTCCTTATTATGCCAAATGAGTTAAAATACATTCAAAAGAAGTAAACTATTATTTTTGTAATTTCTGAACAGAGACAGTTTGAAAATCCTCATGAGATTGTAGTTATCAAGTGGTATCTACATGTCCAGAAAGCAAAATCATGGGCATGATCTTTATCAGCTCATGTTGCAAAGGAGACCAGAAGAAGAAAAAAAGCATAATTAATATGAAAAGAAAATGTCATTTATGAGTTTCTGTATTTCTAAATTAGAAACTGACATTTAAAGAAAAGAAGTCATCAATAGTTTTGGTTTGTTCAGTTTTTGCTGAAAAAAGTAGCAGTTTTGCTGCTAATCAAAGTCAGTCTCAAATTTGGCACTCACCTGCAGGCTGTTCTGCTTCAAAACAGAGCATTGGCCAAATATATGCAATAGGTAGACTAATACAAAATTTTAATAGGAAAG
>VYZQ01021485.1:18807-51026 GCA_013400655.1 Mystacornis crossleyi
TGGTACTAAATAAATAATAAGTTTTGAGTGATCCTTTGGAACACAAAAAAAGCACAAAACTTTTTAGAGAGAGTGGGAAGTGCAGTGAATCCTAAAGAAAACTAAATAGGTTCCCAACATCAAAGCTTGCTGTCTTCACATTGGTTTTATCTCCTTAAATTTCTTCTTTCTGTTGCCCACTCATGAGAAGTGGAAGCCAGTTTTTCATGGATGAGTATCAGAATCAAGTTAGAGTCTGAGAGAATTTTATATGTTCAGGTTTTTTCGGTCATTTTGAGAAAACTGTGATTTTGCAATTACATTTATTGATGTGTGATTGACACAGAGTGTTTTAACCATAATTTAGAAGGGTGTCTCCCCTAACAAATCACATTAAACAGATACAAACTGTACATCAGTGTAGCTTTCAGCAGGTCAAGAGGATTAAAAGTCCAATTCCAATCTTTCTTCCACCACAGCACATATTATAGCTGTAACCAAATGTCTGAGTATGTTATGACCTGGATGGGTGTGCAACTAGATGAGTGGAAACTGGATATAATGTATTATATTATTTATGGATATATGCATATTTTCAGTATTGTTATAAAATATTTTATTTAAATAAATCATGTATGGTGCAGAGCTAATTGATTTGGTAGCCTAACTAGGGGTCAAAATATCTCAGGAGCTTCTGTAATGTGGAATATTAATAAAATTCTTGATAAGAATATGCCTCTTGCTTGAACACTTGAAAAAAGATTGTCACAGTGAGTGTGAAGAATCATATTTACATTAGTTAAAATTCAGATTAGTTGAAATTTGACTTTGTGCTTGCTTGGTCAAGGTTACAGTGTTTCAGTGGTCTGTGATGCATTCACTATATTGTATATCATTTATTCTCCAGTTCCAAAGCTGTAGAGGTAACTAATATAATCTCATGTTTCATTTTTGCTCCAGCAGTTTGTCATGCACTTTCTGTCAATAACAGGATGGAATCTATACCTTTATACATACAGAGATTTCTTTGGTTCCTAAGCTTGTGATACAGGTCCTCCTGTTATGTAAACTTGTGTATATCCAGCTCTCTTGAAGCTTTCTCAGTCATAATGACTTATTAGGAAGCAAAATATTTCAAGAAAGCATTTGTCTGTCTGTGTTAGCTTGTCACTGTTAAGCTTAATTCATTTTGTTCTCACAGCTCCTTCTGTGCAACAGCCCCACAGACATCTTTCTTGTGCTTCAGTAGGTATAAAATTGTATATAAAAATTGCTTTTTTGATAAGCAGACACCATAGCTTTCAGAGTGGTTGTATATTACACAATCTTAAAACCCAAAATCCAAATACGTGTGGAGAGATGTTTTACTGAGTGGGGGGCTGGTTGCTAAAAGGCAGATGACCGGTTCTGCATTAGAAGAGCTCAAGTAGGTTGTAAGCATGGAGATTTTTATGAAGGAATGATTACTCAGGGACACATTTATGCAGGCCATGTTTTTTTTTTTTCATAATTGGTGGTAGTTAAAGAGCATAGCAAACCACATTAAATGGGTGTGAGCTCCTCCTCTGGCGTTAGGGCAAAGAGATAAGGTGCCTGGGGGCTAGTAGGACCTGAGAGGTTACATCATCTTTGTGTATGAAGCTGCTTGAAGCTCTCCTGGCTGTCTCTGTCCAGTTGTGGTGCATGCAGTGCAAGCAAGAAGATGACAAGTTGGAGAGGAATTCACAAGAAATATTAAAGTCAGACTTGAATCTGTTTGGTTTAGCACAATAAAGGGGTGACTTTGTCACATTTTTCAAGTATTTCTGCAATGTTTGTAGAAACAGATACCAGCTAATAAATAGTTCTTCAGTCTCGCAGCCAAAGTATAATACAATCCCCTGGCTGTAACTTGAACCTGTTCAGATTAGACATGAAGCACACGTTTTTAGCAGTGGAAGCAATAATGAGATACCCAGGGTTACCATGTATTAAATTTTTAAAACTAAGGTTATTTTTTCCAGCCAACAATTCAAATGCCAATTAATTCAGGGATGGATGTGTTCACAAGGGCACCATGATATGTTACAGTCTGAGAACCTGGATATTATCCCCTCTTATCAATTAATAAGATTTCTACAAGGAAGAAGAGAAGTGGCTTGTTTTGGATCACACTAACTCGTGCAGAATGCTGCTACAAGATTCCAAATGTCAACATGCTGGAAAGGTCAGAGTTGGAGTCACCCTGAGGCAGTAGTCCTTTTTTTGTCTGCACTCGGGCCACAGGTTGAGCCTTGCCTGGTGCAGTGCTGTTGCACAGCATGACAGGTGAATCTATTTCTGGCACCTTCCACATTCACAGCAGATGGGGCCATCTAATAGTTTTGGCATTCCCAGATTCCACTGCCGCCGGCAGGACACTGTGGGAGAGGCAGTTCTGTGCACAAAGAGATGTCTTGGCTGTGCTTAGGGATTGTGGGGTTAGTGGCATTGCCAGAAGGTACTGTATGGGGTGCAGGCATGGCCCCTGCACCCCAGCCAGCTTTTGGGAGCACTGCTGTGCGCCAGGAGCTGTGCAGGTGCCTTTACACCCAGGTTTGATGCAGCTGCTCTGCTTGAGCATCGCATGGCACATGGGCCTTGTGCACGTGAGGTTCTGGCTGCTTAGCAACTGCATAATAGGGCTGTCCCAGAAGAACACACCGTCTGTTTAGTCTATAAATGTAAAATATACATTTTAAATCTGCACAGTACATCCTAAAGAACATTGGAGCAGTCTCTGTTTTTGTAACTCCAGAGGTATTTGGCATTGTCAGAGCAGCACCTCCCCAACACAGTAGCAGTGTCAGAGATGTCCGTGAGACTGTGGCTGCACAATGCATTGACCCCTTCACCCAGTGAAAGCTCCCTCTGATTTTCCTCCTGTCCTTCCTGCCCTGTTCCACTCTGTAGAGAGCATCATCAGCCAGGAAATTGCTTCATTTTCAGTCAGCTTAAGTACAAATGGTTTGGAAACTAAAAATTCACAGTGCGTGTAGGAAACAAGTGTGTTTCAGAGCATGCACAGGAAACACAGTTCTTTAAAAATATGGTTCTTAATCTCAAATGTCCTGTTCCATAATAAATTAGACAGACAAATACCAGAATGCAAGTATATGAAATTGTAGCAAATGAAATTGCTAAAACAATTCACATTTGACTGTTTCTCTATTCCTTCAAAATTTTTTCAGTTCAACAATTTTTACTTGAAATTAGAATGTAATCAGCTGAATGAAAAACGCCTTCTAGCTTTCCTCAGAGTAAATAGTTCAGCATGTTAGCTTTTCAGTTTGATCTAATGAAATGATATGTCAGAGTAATAAGAAAAGGGAAATTAACATGTGGCTATGTCTGCTTTTCAGCTGGTGACTGATATCTACATTGGTCGTAGATAGGTTAAATTTAGCTCAAAAGCTTCCATGAAGATCATTCTTATGCAAGGAAAAAAAAAAAAGGTAAATGGTAAATGCAAGGAAAAATATTTTTTGAAGTAATTAGTTGTCTTCATTTTTCCTGAAAAATAGAGTCAAGTGATTAATCAGCACGGCAATTTAAAAAACATGTCACTTGGGTAAAAAGAAGCATCCATATTCATGGCCATCCGTACATTACTTTCTTCAAATTAAGCCTGTGAATGGATTTTGTCCAAGGGTTTCTAGCCACCAGGTGATTATCTTTTAAAACTGTCTCTCCCATAAACAGTCCTGCTGTTTTGTGAACAGACAGACTGACATATGACTAGTCAAGCCCAAAACCTCTTTCCAAGTTGCAGAGGTACTGGCAGAATGAAGCAGTCCTGATTCTTTTGCTTTCACATCTACCCAATACAACTTTGCATACACTTAGTACCATTCAGGTTTCTGGATTTCCAGTTAGGCATTTCTCCACTGCACTCAGTGTACAACAGTCTTTTTTTACAGTCATCTGAAGGACATTGAGTTCTGCATCTGGAAAGCTTTTTTGACTAATAACCTAAAATATCTGTATTTAATCCAGGCTTGCGTGAAACTAAAGGAGATTTAGAGATAGAACACAATAGAGTTGGATATTAAGCTAATGCTAGGATCCAAAAAAAGGGTTTTTTAATGGGTTAAAAGATCCTTACGTCCTTTATTGTGCAATGGTTGAGTTGGATTCATTACGTCAGTATGACAGCTGGATTTCACTCCTTTGTTGGGGCATTGACAGACATCCCTCCCAGCACCAGCTGGTGGAGAACTGGCCACCTTGGCTGTTCACTGTTGCTCTCTCCCACCCTCTCTTTCCTGTAGTTCCCATTTATCTGCCAGAAGAGCAGGTTGTGCTCAAGAGCCCTCTGGTCTGCTTCAGACAAAATCAGCTAGGAGCATTAGTGTGAACTATCAGTAAGGATGATGGGCATCATAACAGGGCAATGATGAGGAATGGGGGTCAGGTACAATTTCCACTAGCCTTGGATTTATTCCAGCTTCCAACACTGCTGCAGTCTAAAAGTTATTTTGAGAACTTCACACAAAAATAGGTCTTGCTCAGCAAGGTTGGTGATTATAGTGACAATGACATCATTAGCTCTTCTGGACAGAAAATGTGCACAGAAATTCAGCATTTCCAAAGAAAACACAAAAACTTTGTACTAGGGAGGCACTGATGTTAACGCAGCACTGATATGTTAACGCAGCACTTTAACTAATGGCACACAGCAGCAAGTTTTAGGATCATTCTGAATGACATTTTAATGTAGAACATCCAGCTTAAAAATCAGAACTGACAGTAGCTCCGTAAGTTTTTCCTTGCAGCTGCTCAGTAATCATCTAATCTTGCCTTCTGTCTGAGGATCTCATTCTTGTGCTTTCTCCATGCCTGGGTCACCTTTGATCTTCTGAAACTGTGAACCATTAATAGCAGGGCTTACACTGTTGATTTCTTTTGTAGTAGTGACTATATATTCCTTTGATTTAATATAAATTTTGGTTATAATATATGTAACTATAACAGGGAAAATGACTGCATCACCTTGTCATTACATTGATGTAGCTTCAACCTGGAAGATCTGCAGTTCTTTAAACTTTGCTCTTTAGATGTACTGAGTCCAGTTCATCAGTATCAACTGGCCATAATACCAACAAAACTCTTTAGAACTAAGGAGAGTTTGACAAAGTTATTAATTTTGCAATTTTAGCCTGCTATAGTGGTGTTTATTGTGAATAAGTTGGACCAAGTGTTAACTATGTACAAGGAGTATACTATTTTTAGACATATGGAATTGCTATTATTATTATTATTATTATTAAATCTTTAATCTGCTTGGCTTTCATTTATAGGATTAAAGACACTGATTTTAGCAATGCTGTTCTGGGTCTACATCAAAGTAAGACAGATCCTTGCTGTGTTTAATCTTAGGAAGGGACTGTTGGTATTGCCCAAATAAATTGTTCTTCGAGGGCTTCTGCATATTCCCACTGGTAGCTCTGACTGATCTAGTTAGGGTCAAGCTAAGATATGACGCTCACATGTCAGTGCATGAGAAATCTTGCCTGAGCATGATATTACTACTGTGTGCATGTAAATGTATGTTCTTGTGTTAATCTCTGGCTGCACAAGTTGCCATCTTTATGGATGCTAAGAGGCAATACAGGTTGCTCCAAGGGTATCATTATCTTATCTGCTAGTTATTACTTTCTGGAGAGGAATGTACTCATGATTCTCTACACATACTTTGCCCACAAGCTTGTAGACTGGCGCTAGAGTCCAGAAGGAACTTGTACCTCTCAAAACTAGCTGAAGATTGTCTTTCATGTCTAGTGCTAGTTATGTCTGTTCCTTCTTGTTCTTTGCTCTTTTGAGGACAGGAATGTGAAATGTGGGTCTCAGAACCCACAGAAACATAGTACTTCAGAGCCTCTGAGAACATGAAGTTCACCCTTTGCACTCTGCTGCACGTGAAGTAACGGTGTAACTGCAGCCCCTTCTTGAATCAAGGCCATCCTTGGCCATAGCTGTAAGGGCATATGCCCAGTGCATGCAGATACCCAGCAGTAACAAGGCCAAATTTAAGAAATATTGCCAGGAATTAATTCATAAGAATCCAACCTATTCTGTAATAATATATCCCAACTTTTAAGAAAGAAAGGTGACAGTGGCCTTGTGAAAGGCTTTGCCAGTCTAGGCAAGAATGAGGAGGAAAACTGCCTCCTGCCCTGCAAGGGCAGTCGTGTGTTCCTCGCTCTGTCTCCTCAGCCTACACTTTTTTGCTCCTTTTCTGTTCCAGCTGTGATTTCTGCAGGTTCAAATCAGAAGCCTTTGCTGTGGAGCTCTGGTCAGCACCAGGCAGAGCACTGGGCACTGCCGTTGCTAAGAGCAGCCCGTCCTCTCCCACTTGCATGTGTGTGCCTTGACAGGGTCAGAGCGTGATTGAAGAGTGAGAGATGCACAAAAACAGAGAAGGCTTGAAATTAAATAGTGTTTGAAGCTTTTTCTTAACTAATCTCACTCTGGCACAGACCCCTGCCTTAGGGGGGGTGATCCAGTGGAATAACAATGACCTAAAGCTACTGATCTACCTACTGAAACATGCAGGGAGGAAAATTTATCTCAAAAATGATCATATGAGAATATCTGGACTAGAAATAAATGTTTTTAAAATATCTACATTAACATTAAAAGAATGAGGGCTTAAATTTTTTTTCTGACAAAAACTGGAGTTTTTTTGAAGTACTGAATGCTACACTGAAACAAAAAAATGGAAAAATCCTGGTGGGTGAGACCGTCATCTCTCCTCTCATTTATTACTAATGCCAATGGGGTAGCTGTCCTAATTAAAAAGAACTTGCCCTTTCAAACAGAGGAGCTGAATTCTGATCCAAATGGCCTTGTAGAAAAGAAATTGGTGAATGAAGTCATTACTCTAATTAACATTTATGCTCCTGATGTTAACAACGTACTTGTAAAAGGAACCAGTAGCATAGATAGTACTCTTTAAACCATCCAATGGTCTGCCGTGGGTACTGATTTTAATTGCCCTTTGGTTATCAGTTTAGACAGATCTGCCAGGGGCAATTGCATTGTAAATCAGATATCTCAAGAAATTCACTAATGAGCTAATGAACGATAGTTATTTGTGAGATGAAGCTGATAATGCGTATTTAGATAAGTGGTGTACTTAAGAGTTCTGTGTTCCATATGGAGAGACGTGACCATTCAACAGTAACTAGGTTACAATGTCGTAGCTGTTACTCAGTCTACTCCACAGTTTTATCTTCCATTTTCCAGGATTAGCCCAGTCCCTGTGCTTTACAACCATAAGATGTTTCTGTGATTTGTAATTCACAGAACTGTAGTTTGGAGCCCTGCATTTCTATTTGACTTTGTTTATATATTTCTTGTCTCCCTTAGCATAAATCAGAATGACAGCCTAATTGGTTTATATTTCTGGAGCAGTTTGAAATGTGAAGTGTTGCATAAGTGTTCAAGGTTGTTATTACTTTGTGACTCTTCCCAACCATTTTCTGTCCAGAATGAAAATTAAAGAGAAATTATTTGCCATTTACAAGAGTAAATATAGTGAATCTTGTGATAAGTAATCACTCAAAGATCATCAAAAAACCTCCTTTATTTAACAGAATTGCACTTTTTAAATGCTTGAACTTTGCATTTCCTTCATAATACAGTAAGTCCATTAGCTTCAGTGGTAGTACTTGATTTACACTTGCACAAAAGGAGAATCAGATCCTTCATATCTGTGAGAGGGTAGCTTCATGGTGGAATGAAGGCTGTGGAAAACACAGGTCTTCTCTAAAGATTTAACTATAATTAAAACATTGGGACATTTGATAAACATAGAATTTGAGATTATGTCATGTTTATTTCACAGGAGGGAAATGCATACTTGTACCAGTCTTTTACAGATTGGAAGATGACTTCATTCACAGATGCTTAGTTTAATTAAATAATTTACATATACCAAACTGATTTTTCTTTTTCCATAGAGCACTAACCCTTTAGCTTCTTCATAGGACTAGGCCAGTGCTTAAAATTACCAGAGAATTTTTATCAGGTGCAGTTTTCAAAAAATAAAGTCAAAACAAGAGAAGTGCATTTAATTTCCTATGTTGGTTCCTCTGGCTCACAGGGCAGAGTGAAGAGGTATCCATGACAAAGTAGAAAAGTCTTTTACCCCAGAACAGTATTTTAGGATCATAAATTAAGCAGGCAGGCAGGCAAAACAAGGACAGAAAACGAAAGGTAGCCTGAGGCAACACAGTGTGTCAATGAGAAAGAGAGAGATAAGAAATACTTGGACAGTTGTGTATGTTGGCTTCAATCTGTAATGACTGTGCAGACCACACATCAAAAACATTTGGCTGTCCTTGACAGAGAATGAAAACAGCACAGATTTTTCAGCTACCTCTTCCCCCCACCCTCTGCCCCCAGTCAACCTGGTGAATAGAAATTCATTTACTTTCTCTCAGTTTTTAATTATTTGTCTAATGACCTTCAGGCAGTTATTAGATACATCTTTGAGAGACAAAGTGAAAACTCTTCATCTTTTTACAACTGCTCTTTTTGCTCCTGGTCAGATGGATCTACAACTCCCACTGTTTTGGACAAGGTTTCTATTGTATCTTTCTAATGTAAATTAAGGGCAACATTGCCACCATCAACTCCAATAACACTTAATTCAGTCCACACTGGCAGCTGCTGCATTTCTGCAGTTCTGGGCATGCAGAGACCTCCATGACCTTGGGACCAAAGTGTCTACTGGTGCCTAAATTCTGTCAGAGTCGATAAATGAGTGGATAGCACATTTACCCCACTTCCCCAGCAGTCCTATCCGTGCTCAGAGATTGTGTAATACGAGTTGGCCAAATGGCAAAATGCCCAGGCTCTCATGGTGGTAATGACACGTTCTTTACAATCTCTGGCCACTTTCTTGGTCGCCTCATGTCTGAAGAAAAGAATCAGTGGAAGGTCAGAGTTTATTTAATGTCCCACCTTGCCCTCCCAGTGAGTGCTTTAGCTCCTGAATGACAGTGACCCCCCATTCCTTCTTTTGGGAGAATGACTCTGTGAAGCTTGCAATTTGTGGTGCCCGAAGAAGAGTAAACCAGAAGTAGCCTCATTATACAGTTTAAGAGCAAGAATTAGGAGAAAAGGCTCATCAAGCATGATGAATCTTTTTTATTATAAACTTCAGAACTCTTTCTTTCCCTATTTTTTTCCTACTAGTATGTGATAAACTCACCTCAGGCAATATCAATTACTTCATTCCTCATTATCTATTAGTTTGTTTTTAATCTGAGATTTTCTGAATGATTCAAAAATGATTAGTTTTTAAACCTTCCTTTTTCTTTCTGGCTGAGAGTTGTGTTATAACACTGGTAGATTGTGTGGTTTTAGGATAGGTTCTTGGGACTGTGAATTGCCTCATTATAGATCTGTATGTAGTAGCTGAGCTCTGGAGGAGCTAAAATATCTCCTTATAACACAGGACCTCATTGGCAGTAAAGTTATGGATTAAAACTCACATGAGAAAGGTAAAGCTCTAGATGTCAGCCATGTCAGGAGCAAGGTGGTTGACAGAAAATTGAGGTAAAAAATACCATGTTAGAAAGAGTTATCCTACTGGCTTTAAGGAAAACAGGGAACACGCACTCTCCATAAAGTGTTAGTTACAGCTTAGTATTTTGGATTTATAATGCCATATTACCTTTAAAAACCTCTGATGATTTGCACTAATATGGCAAAAGAACAATCTGTTGATGAAAACAGAATTTATGTAGGTTTTTTTCTCTGGGTTTTGGTGGAGTTTTTTTGGAAGTTTGTTTATTTATTTTTTGTACCTGGAATCACTGTGAGTCTCTGAAAAGTATTTTTATCTATTCTGACAACTCCTTAAGGGAAGACCAATGGGGAACATCTGATTTATTCATGTTGTGCAAGATGAATGTCCAGGACAATCTGTGGATGCCTTTTTAGGCACAAGAGGAAAGGATTCCCTACATACCTCTCCAATTGGCAAGCTAACTTTCTCTAGTAGCAGCTTAAATAAATGAATACAAAAACTGAGTGATTACACGGATCTCTTTTCTTCCTCAAGTTTGAAGAAAATGTGAGATGAAATTAACAGTCTAGAAGTGGCTTCACGAGGTTGTCAAGGAAGTTGGAGACGTATTTCCAATATATGACATATATTTCTCCATATAACAGAGAGAAAATGCCACTCTGAAAATGCGTAACGTGCCTATAAACACAGCTTTTTAAAAAAGCCTAAAGTCCTATAAAAAAAGAAAAAGGAATCACAGTACTGATCAAACCAGGGGTGGGGGCATTAATCCAGCTTCTTATGGCAGGCAAAAGACAGATCAGACAATTCTCAGGACTGTAAGACTTCTGCAGTATCCTTTTTTTGAATAAACTTCACCTGCTTCCCTACACATGGCATTTTCAGATAGATCTGTGGCAACTATGGATTGATTTAACATATGTGTAGTCTCTCAAAAACTTCTGGTATAATGACTCCATGTTCTTGAAATTCATTCCCATTTTTAAACCAAAACTTCATCTGAAAAACTTAGCATATCCTTTCCTCATACCACCTTATTACAGAAATATAGTTAATTTGTACGAATGAAATGAATTTTATTTTCATTATAGGAAGCTTATAATTTTACTTGCTTTTGTTAGAACATCTTTTATTTCTTTAACTTTTTTTCCTTAAAAAAGTCTGGGCCAACGCTGTATGCAATAAAGTTCTTAACCACGTAATTGAAGATGAGCACTGCATGCCATTCTGTTCCTTCAGTTCAGTTAATGATTCTTGCTTTGCTTATTATTTAGCAGAAGGAAGCTGCTACTATACAGTGAGATGTCTACAGTAATGCCACTATCTCTCTAGAAATGATAGTAACTTGCAAAAAAATGGCTCCCTGATTTGCATTAATCAGTAAGTTTCATCTAACATGATAACTTCCCCTAGACTTATATTTTTTCTTTTTTTCAATCCTTCCAAAGCTTCAGAAACATTCATTTCTGTGGCCCAGACTGAACTAGATAAAATCTTGTCTAGAAATGTTCTTAGAATTTTCTCATCTTTCCAGATAATTTTTAAGAGTGTAAAACCATGTAGGCACTACTGTCAAAAGGGAGGGACTCTGCTGCAAGCTGTTCTCTAATATGGCAAAGGATTTTTACTTCTACAAGAATCTTAGCCATAATATATAAAATATACAAGGGGAAGCAGAAAATCTTATCATTTGCTTAGCCTAAATCTTTAAATGAAGGCAGAAAGTAATAGCCTGAACTTACTGTGTTGGGACCTTGGTCATTAAAGGTCTGAATCATGTCCTTTATCATTAGTAAGCTTAAAGGTGTCTGGACTTTCTTGTAAAATCAATAACCAAAACACTTCCAGAGATCAATTTATCCCATCTAAGATCACTACCAGGGCAGATGGGGGGAGAAAGTTCATTACTTTAGACATCAAACTTCTAAGCAGGAGAAGTGAAATCATCTAAAACCCCACTCTCGATATCACTTGGGGATCGTACACATTTAGGGACAAGTGATTACTCAAGCGTCTCATCCAGACAACAACAGCCAACTCAACATAAAAAAGGTAAGTGTGGTGGGAAGAAGTGTCTTGGTGTCTGTGCTTGGCTGCAGCAAAGAACACACTGTTTAGGAACTGAACTGTCTGTTTTCTGGGAAAGCAGGTGTTTCAGATTATACTACTGCTTTTTAGAAGATGAGGTCAGATGACAGAATTGCTTTGAAGTGCAGAATGCTATAAAACAGTTACTAATGTATTTATAAAGCTGTATTGTTGTGTAGCCTTGTTCCAGTAGCCTGCATTCATACCTCTGTGATTCCTTCTTGTGAAGTCCAAATTCCATTTTTTATTAATTATTCAATCCTGTCCTTTTGGCCATGACTTTCCTTAAGTATGCAAGAGTAGCCTTTTCAAGAGGTATGTCTAGATTTTTCACTTCTGGTACACTGTGCTCAGCAGAAGATCAAATTATGAAAGTTAAAGGTCATTTCATATTTGCTGGTGGTTGGGAGATATGTGATGATGTGCAGTGTGTGCAGCACACTGCTGCATCTGATAAGCAGTCCTCTCTCTTCTAGGCCGTTATCTAAAACTGATGTGTTCTGCTTCTCAGAAAGAAGTACAAACTTGAAGAATCTTTGGGAGAAACAAGGTCAGGACCTTAATCTTAGCGGAATCTTAAAGCAAGACAGTTCCCTCTCTGTAGCCACCTCCACCTGGACTTAACACAGGATGGTTTATAGTTACTTTATCTGAAAGGTATTTACACCTTCAACCCATGGGATTCCCACATCTGACAGGAGAACTGTAATTTCCCAACTGTGAGAGATTTAGTGCTCAAGAGGATTGTATCTATTCACATGGTTTCGTCGTGGTAGAAATTGAAGGGATGATGAAAACAGTTCAGGCAGTACCTGATTTTGTAAAGGTGAAATTGTTCTTTCTACTTGCTTCTTCTACTCTTATACAGAGCTTTAGGGATTAGTCTTGCATAGGTGCCTAAACTTGTAGATGGGAAAGCAGCTAAAACATTAATCAGCAAAATCTAAGGAATGCAGAGTATTTATAGGATAAAGCCACCCTAGTACTTAAAAAGGCAGGAGAAAAAAAAAGAATAATTAAAAGGAAAAGCAGCTATGTAAAATGGAACTATGGAAACAGTGATGAAGAAAACTTAGAAGTCTGAACTCTCTGAAATACACTAAAGTGTGAAGTGATATCTCTGAGGAAAATATATTTTTAAAAATGAGAACTAACTTATGTATGCCTTAACTTGGGGGTCTTCAAAATTTCTGAGAATCAGAATTATTTTGGACCATGCTCTATGCATATCAATTTTACAAAAGTTCATTTGCTACTGATATTTATCTTGAAGAATACCAATTAAGAAATAAAAAGCAAACATATATCCTTGGTTATACAGTCTTCCCCAGTCTGAATGGAAAAGAGATGTCCTTATTTGGGGCAGTTGGCATCCAGTAGTAAGAGAATGGCAGTTTTGTCATGTTGGAAGGTTCGACAGCCCGTCTTGTCTCCATCACTGTCTTAGTGAATTTAGAAATTTCCTCTCCTATTGCGTTCACTGGGGGCCAAAACACTCTTGGGCAAAAATCCACAGCTATAATTAGTGATTTAATTTTAATGTAGATGAATAGACAATCCTGAAGCCAGTTATTAAAATGTCATTACTTGACACAGAAGTTAGCATATTTGCCTAATGTCTGTTAGCAGAAGCTGCAGAGACCAACCCAAATGAGAATTCTGCCTGGGGAAGAGGCACAGCAACACAAGGCATCAAAAATCCCCCTGCCCCTGGGAAACAGCTGGACAGCTCCTGCCAGAAAATGCTGAAGTATTTGTTGGGAATGCACAGGCAATAACTCTGACCCCTCTGTTCTAGCAGAATCCTGGGATGTCCAGAAAGTATTTCTTTTGAGTAACTTGATTTATAGTTGAAGCCGAATGCAGTTAGGAAATAGCAAGGGGACAAAAAACAGACTTTGTAACAAGTAGCCCTGGGGATGTCTGTATCCAGCAAGTATGGAATTAGTTCTGTGTATCATGTGTAACTCGTTCAGACAGCACTACCAAAGTAAATAAATTTTAATCTGTATTTTTAATTCAGACTTTAGTTTAACAGCAAGTCTCAGAGAACAAAGAAATCTGGATTCAAAGGCTTAGTTAGTAAAAGAAGAGCAAAGACATCTCTGGGACCTTCAGTCTTCTCTCTAAAAGAAACTAAAAGTAGCCACAAAGAGAAATGAAAAGTTGCCGCAAAGATCATAGTAAAAGTATAACTTTGCTTGTGAATATTTCAGAGAACACAATAAAAGTTAAAAGCTGTTGAAAAACAGCTTTTATGTTGAAAATTATGTTGAAAAACATAATTGCGAATCTATATTTAATAACTTTTTTTCTCTACATTCTGGGAGATATGAATTACGACCTTTCCTATTCCTTTGCCAAGACACAAGTTCATGAGTAAAAATAATACCAATGTAAATCTAAAATCTAAAGGCTTCAGAAGGCTTCATTTTTTAATTCCACTTTCTTTGGAGTCACAATAAGAATTCTGCAACTTTAATCCATCAAGCAGCTTTGCAAAACCATCATGAAAATGTATGAACCCAAGAACAAAATCTACTCACCCAACCTTACAGCAATGATTAAAAAAAGCCCTAATTGTAGTATAGTCTCCCGTCAAAATAAATTACTCAGGGTGAGTGGGTGAAAAGAAGTTTGCTAGACTTAGTTAAGGAGGTGGTAATTGTCTTGGATTTTGTTAAAATACATCACTAATTATATTATAACAAAGTCTATGTACTCTTTTCCTCTTCAGTAATTTTATAAGATGGTTGTAAGAATAGAGAAAGGAAATTTTCAGTTTTAGAATATTCTATACTTGTGTGTTTTGACTGCAGAACAAAACAGACATACAAAAAATGCTCTAAATTACATATACAGATGATCAGAAATGTTAGAATAAAGTGATTTCATAAGAAGATGGCAATTGATTGGACATACTTCTGTGGGAAAGTGATGTGTGAGCATGGTGATACTCCCTGGTTGGTTCATGGAAGTCCACAGAACCTGCATTTAAGAATTCCTTCCTGTCTTTGACATCCATTGCACGCAAATGCTCAGGAAAATGGTTGAATCACCATCCCTGAAAGCGTTCAATAAATTTGTCGCTGTGGCACTTCGGGACATGGTTTAGAGGTGAACATTGCAGTGCTGTATTAACACTTATATTGATGATGTTAGAGGTCTTTTCCAGTCTTTAAAATTCCATGATTCTAATACTTAATCCTTCAAAGAAGATGTCTGCAACCTATATTCCTGGGATATACTGGCCAGGAAAACTTCAGAAAAAATTTGAAAGACTACCAACCACATATGGTCTTACCCTGCTGGCTGTACTGCCAATGTGTTGGGCCTGCCCTAAACAATACCAAAACCATGGGCTTGTTTTCTTTCTGTCTCCTGGAGGCTATCAGAAACCTGCGCTTAAGCTTACATCCAAAGAATGCACAGGGCGGGGACTCCGTTCTGCAGCAGACTTGAGCCTGGAGTCCCAGGGCTTGCAGGCTGGGGATCACCATAGATTGAGATTTTTTTTAGGCACTTCCTGGAAGATGATTGCTTTACTTAATACCAATTAAACACTCCATCAGTTAAACACTTAAATTTAGGTAGGGTGAATATAGGCCATAATAATTTGTTTGCAGACTCCAAAGCAGGTTAAGTCAAAAAATAAATATCTTGTTATGAAAAGATCACTGATTTTCATGGACTCATAGAATAGTTTGAGTTGAAAAGGATTTTTAATGGTCATCTAGTCCAATCCCATTTAATGATCAGGGACATCTTTAGCTAGATCAGGTTCCTCAGAGCTTTATCCAAGTTGACCTTGAATGTTTCCAGGGGTGGGACATCCATTACCTCTCTGGAAAACTTCTTCCAGTGTTTCACCATCCTTCCAATAAACAAACGTCTTTCCTATTATCGAGTCTGAATCTATCCTCTTTTACTTTAAAACTCTCGTCCTATTGCAACAGGTCTTTCTAAAAAGTCATCCTTTTAAGCGTTACGTACTGAATGGCCACAATAAGGTCTCCCTGGAGTCCTCTCTTCTCCAGGAGGAACTCCAACTCTCAGCCTGTCCTCATAGGAGCGGTGTATCATTTTAGTGTCTCTCCTTTGGACTTGCTGCAACAAGTCCCTGTCTTGTGCCGAGAATTCCAGAGGTGTCGCAGGGTGTGTGCACACCCGGAGCTGTCCCTCTGGTGACCTGGCTCCCTGCCCCCGCCGGCACCAGGACGGGTACGGCTTGGTCTGAGGACAGACTCCGCCGATCCCGTGGGCTTCTTTTCCTCGCTCCTTCGGATCCACTCCTGTGCTAAGCACACCAGCAGACATGCGACAACGGCGAGAAGGAAGGGAGGACTCTGAGAGGGGATTGCCGACCAAGTTTATTGGGGATCCTGGCTGAGCCCCCTCACCCTGGGAAATCTGTCTCTGCAGAGCCCCGAACCCCGCACGGACCGCTCTCATAAAGGGGGGTGGAGAAAGGGACAGGAGGTGAGGAAGAACCAATGGGGCAGATTGAGGGGATGGCTTAAGGAATGAAAGACACTTCTGGGAACCAATTCTCAGGAGAGGGGGGGATTTCTGGGAGACACAGCCAATCACTGGATGCCCAGCCTAGGACTTTCTAGAAGCTCGGCTGGGTCCCGAGATGACAGACATGCCTCTCAGGGATGGGGGGAAGGCAAGGGACACGCCTCGAGGGAGGAACAACCAGGGGACATATCATCGGGGGATATAGGAAGGGGGTACATGGAACGAACCAACTGGGATACAAAATGCGAACTGAATATGAAATATAAACGCAAACAAAAAGGCACCGCTACACAGAGGTGGATGCAGCACTGCAGGTGCTGCATGAGAGCAAAGCAGAGGGGCAGAATCCCCTCCCTTGCCCTGATGGCCACTCTGCTTTGGATGCAGCCCAGGACACAATTGGTTTTCTGGGCTGTGAATGCACATGGCCAAGTCACATCCAGATTTTCTTCTACCAGAACCTCCATGTCCTTCTCAGCAGGGCTGCTCTCAGTCTGTTCATTCCCAGCGTGTGTTGACACTGGGGTTGCCTCACCCCAAGGGCAACACCTTGCAGTTGTTCTTATTAAGCCTCATGAGATTCCTATGGGCCCTCTTCTGGAGCTTGTCCAGGTCCCTTTGGATGGCATACTGTGCTTCAGGTGAATCAACCAAAGCACTCAGCTTGGTGTCATCTGCAAACTTGCTGAGAGTGCACACAGTCCCACTGGTGATGTCACTGATGAAGATATTAAACGCTATTTCTTCCCACTATGGACCCCTGAGGGACACCACTTGTCACCAGTCTTCATCTGGATACTGATTATAAGTAGACATAAATTATGAACAGATGCTTCTTGTTGCATGGAGTGGGCTTCTAGTCATAAATAAATACAGCCATATTCTTTTAATCAAATAATAAAATATTCATATTTGTTCACCTTATTATTTTATTG
Organism: Mystacornis crossleyi; assembly: GCA_013400655.1. Taxonomy (NCBI): domain Eukaryota; kingdom Metazoa; phylum Chordata; class Aves; order Passeriformes; family Timaliidae; genus Mystacornis; species Mystacornis crossleyi. Next base: position 35,890 of record VYZQ01021485.1, read on the forward strand.
AAAATTAAGCTAATTTCTGCCTATCTAAAACTCTCTATACCATTGTAATCCATTACATTTCCATATGTATTTGTTTGTGAACCATTAAAATATCAAATGTAACTCAAATCTAGGCCACAATTAGACTTCAGAGTACTTCCCCCTAGTTTATTATCAGTAGTGAGTGATCACAAAAGCCAGTATGTAGAGGTTTAACATTCATCATAACATTTGCAGTTATTGTTCTCATAACTGGAAAATAAGGTTTGTCTTTCATTTCCTAGAGTTGTGACTGACTCACACAATTTTGACTGATACTCCAGCAATTCAAAGCTGTATAAACAAAAAAAGATCAATCTAAATGGGGGTGCTGAACAAGCAGAGGCAGGCATGTATTTGTAGCTGGGTATTGTTTCATTCCACTCTAAAAATAAGTGTGAAAAGGAATGTGTCTCTGCTCTGGGCTCAGAATGTGAGTCACACCATAGCCGGAAGTATTCATCCTAAAAGCTTCTGGCTCTGGCACACCTTTTGTTTTCTGTCTGGTTGTTCATTTTTACTATAATTTCCTAATTCCTCAGCACTACTTTTAACTTTCCATAACACTTAAATTTTTAAACTAGAGTTTTTAAATTCTTAGATGAGATCAGTGGAGCCTCAGGAGTGAAGGATGCTCTCAGCAATGACCCCCTTCCTTCACAGCCTGATGGGTCAGGCTGGCCTGGCCCAGGAGCTAAAGGAGCATGTGCTACTCCACAGCCTGGAGTGCAGACCTGGCACAAAGCCCTTCCTCTCCCTTCTCTGTCCAGAAGGATGCCAAGTGGAGATGTCCACTCTATGCTGCATTTCAGCTCTTTCCTCACAGAAAGGGAGAGGGCCTGGGAAGGCCAGGCAGAGAAAAATGCATGTAGGTCAGTCCCCACAATGGAGCACAAAGTAGAGCACAACATGGGACACACTGATAACTGTGCCCAGTAACTGGGATCGTTGGGTGTCGAGCACATCAGTATAGGCACTGTCAGAATATCTGAGTCTTGTTATCATTTCAGCATGATAATTTTCATTCGCCGTGTGGGTGTTTGATGGAGAAGCTGCCGCTTTATTCCTGAGGTGTTCCTTGGCGTGGAACCCCCGGTAATGCTATTTGGCACACTCACAAGCCAGCTCTCTCACCCGTGTGGTGGAAACACGCAGCACACGCTCACACTGAGCTGGCCAGCTCAGGCGTAGCTAGAGGCAAAGAGTCAGGAGGCAGCCCCCATATAGAGTTGCGATGGGTTTATTACCAAACCACAACGAAGGAATCCATGGACAAAGAGATCGGCCTTCTGGCCGTGACCCACTTATAAAGGGGTACAGAAGGGACGCGGGGTAACACAACAACAACCAATGGGGAGAAGGAGAGGGCAGAGTGGGGGCTGGATTGCAACCCTTTAAGGGATACAGGGGGTGTCTGTCAACTGGCCAATCCAACAGACCAAATCTACATAGAACCAAGAAGCCCAATGGGAGAAGCTTTTCTCACCGAGTTAAGAGGGGATCTTAAACTTTGGAGCTGGCCCACCAGCGGGCCTCTCCTGTACCTGGGCTCTTTGGCCCCCCAACCACCACAGCTGCTGATTCAGCCGCTGCAACAATTTTCCTGCTTTTTTACTACCACCCAAGTGCCCTTTCCTTCTTCCACAAGGGCTTACCTTCTCTCAGGGAGCAAGTTAGGGTATTGCTTCATCATCAAACACTTTATCAATAAAAATCTTACTTCTTCCTGACATAGGTGAGCTAAGGTTAAGGGAAAAAAGTAAGCTGTTTTGTCCTCCTTATTTCCCCTTTTTTCTGCTTCTTGTGACTTTCTGACTTCCTGATCTGGTCTCTGTCATCAGAGCAAGCCTACCCAGTAATTTGTCTGACTCGTCCTTGCAGAATCAGGGTGCTGATGAGGGTTCATACAGCTCAGGGGTGGCAAGGAATACTTGGTAATTGTCACTGTGCCATGACAGCCAAGCCACTTCGGCAGCCAAATCAAATAGGTTGGGCCAGACCATCTTCAGTGTTCAGCTGCACTCAGAACCAGCTGGGAGCACTGAAGCAATCAGGAGCAGCAGCCAGATGGATTAAGCAGAGGTGCTTTCTCTGCACTGCCATCTACATGGAGGCTTTAGTTCAGGCCCAGCACATAGAACTTCACTTAGGCTTAAACTGGTCTCTTGACTCTGTGCAGCAGTGTCAGGTGAGTATACACATATTTTTTTGAGTACAACAAGGAGGGACCTGAGTAATGGAGCAGCTGCACTTAGTCACATTCCCTTAGAAAAGGGAAAATGTCTATACTAGTGCCCCTTGGTAGATGTTAAGGCATAAATTACAATAGGGAAGGCATGCAGAGTTCCATCCAGCACTCCACCAATCTGATTAGATGGGACTCTTGATTCAGAATTTGTACCTTTACATTTAATAGGCTTTCAGAGTCTTTTTTTCTTCTATGACTTCGTATAATTGTTTTTTGACTGCATTTATGATACTGGCAGCATCTGACAGTAAATGCCACTATTCTCTTAGGCTGTGTGGAAAAAAAACCCACTTCTTCTGCTTGTTTTCAACCTGCTAATTCTATTGGGCATCCTCTTGTTCTCATGTAGTGGGAAGCCAAGCAGCCATTCATTGATTTTCTAGGCACTTTCCCAGGGTTCTCCTGTTTTTATACATATCTGCCATATCCCACTTCAACTGTCCCATTTCCAAGCTGAAAAGTCAAAATAAATTTAAGCAGTTCCAAGCTTTAATTGCCCTTGTTTAGTTCCCCCATGTAATTTTTGAGAGGCAAATACCAGAATAGCAGGCAGTATACAAAAGAGAGGGTACTATGTGGTTTTGTGTGGTGCTATAAAGGTGTTGTCTGTTTTGTGCTCCATTCATTTTTAAAACAAAATTCCTAAGTGCTGTTTTTTCTGACTGCCAATGAGCATGGGATTTATGTTTTCTTCTAGTAAGCTTTGGGGTTTTTTTCTTTTTTCTTTTTTTTCCTTATTTTTAATAATCCTTTCTTAAAAATTAACTACAGTTGAAATTATTTATTTGGTGTTCCTTTTGTACCTACAGGAAAATGAATTTCAGTACTTTATGATTAGTGTTTCAATAATAACCTATTGAATCAGCCCTGGCCTTGCTCAGGGAAGATGAAAAACTGATCAGCGATTTTCCAGACTTCATGGTAGAAAAAGTTGGAGTTTTTAAACATGTAGTCTCTATATTATGCCTCGGTATGACATTTGCCAAGGTTTCATGAGAGTCTCCCATTAGATCTAATGTCCTAAGTCTTAAGTAAGGAATTTCAAGACACTGCGAATCTCTTCTTGGTAAAAGACACAGTTTACGTTTATTCTAAATTTTCTGTAATGGAGCATTGGTCCTTCATTGAAGTGACTGAATCTCTGAGGCACTGATTGAGACTGGTAAAATGGCTTAGGTCAGGGAGATTTTTAATTGAGGAATCCTTTTTCAAAATATGTGATATTTCAGACACACAATCTCACCAATAAAGGTAACATGAGCTTAGAGCAATGCAAAAGTAGATTTCCAACTGAATTGGTTTTCAGATAATCTCAAAATAGCCTGTACTGTCAGACCTTAGAAATTTGACTGTGACCAGATCTGATCTTGACATTTTTTGGAGGTACAGTTTTGTGAGTGGATCAATGTAGATTTCCTTTTTCCCCCTTAGACCCCAAATCCTGCTCGCCTGCTTTAACTTGGGCAGTCAGAGAGCGCTCCCATAATCACACCTACAGAGCCTCAGCTCATTGCCCCTACTGGGGCTCTGGGTTAAACCTGCTGCCATTTCACAAAATCCAAAGAAAATCTGCGGTGAGTCAAGGTTTCATTCAAATATCCCTAAATCCAGAGCGACTATGAGTGTCATTTAACATAGTACATTTTTACTGTGTCTTACAGTTACAGAAACATCTGTTGTTAATATTGTTTTGCTAAACTGCTGTGAAAAATTCATTGAGTATTCAGTAGTTGCAAGGCTGTTCAGTTACATATCTGTATTGAGGTGGTCATGTGGCTGAATATTTTAAGTCCTTGGAAGCACACAGGAATACAACTATCAGTAATAATTTTTACTCTGCCTGCAAAATTTATTTTATGAGGGTTTACTGTGCATGTATAACATATGCATTTATTTTTGTCATGCCTATATGTGGTTACAATAATTTTGTCAGTTGCTACTGCTATTTGATGGTACAGATGTCCTAAACAGTGTGAGAAGAAATTTAAAAATGGTCATAAGGTCTACAGATATTTCAGATATTTCCATCAGCTTGATACCCTCACACAGATGCCTTTTTTTTTTTTTTTTTTTTTTTTTGTGGGGGGGTGCGTGGGGGGGGGGNGGGGGAAGCGGGGTGGGGGGAAGTTTCTCAGACCTGGACATTATTTTTAGTTTCCCATAATGACTGCTGTAAATCTACTTGTAAAACATCATGTTCATTGCACTTCAATACAGCTTACAGATGAAAAAAGGATAACTGCATAAATAGCATGTTTTCATCTTTATGTCTTATATTACTGTTTATGTTTCTTTCTAGAAAGCACATGCTTTTAAAAATATTATTTAATGTTGTTACTGTTCTATTTTTAGCTATGTTTTTATGACAAATTTTTGGTATCAGTAAGATGCCAATTTAGAGATCAGATGTGCTAGAAATGCAAGCATACAGATATTGATAGATAAAATGGGACTATGGTCCATCTAATCTAATAATCCTTCTGACAGAAAGTAGATGACTCAGAGGAAGTTGCTAGAAATTTCATGAGAAACAAATAGAGGGTAATTTGTCAGCCACCTTAAGTCTTCTCAGAATTCCTTAGTACTCTGAGATAATGTTAAGCCCTAAATCATAAGGTTTCAGCTTTCTTTGAAAATCTATTAGCATTAACTATTACTTATTTTGTGCTAGTGAATAGCAAAAATTTCAAAAATATGAAAAACAAGATAGTGTTACTGAAAACTGCAAATCTCTGAATCATTGGATGATTATTTACTTTCTAAGCAGGTGAGATAATTTGAGGGAGTGAAAATGACATAACATAGTAAATAATCAATATTCTTATCATCATTTTGATCCTTCAGAAACTCTTGCTTTGTGGCATAAATGTTGCAAAACTAATTTGTCCTAACTAATGGCTTGAAATAAGAGAATAGCTCTGGTACGCTGCCTATTTGTAAGGTATTTGGATGACAGGAATGTAAACTTAACCTGTTAGTTTCAGAGATTGTTAATAAGATACATGTTTGTGAGCATGATTGGATCACTTGTGCTACCACCAAGAAAATTACCTTTTCATGGAAAGTAAATATTCAATTTCACAGAAAATATTTTGAACTATTCTTTATATTAGCTGATGAGCCAGATCCTACCTCACACATCCATTAATCTAAGACAAAAGAAGCAGCAGCAGCCTGTGTATTTCTGCAACCTCATGTGTTATTCCTTTTCTTTTCAGACAACTATTACGGCACTCCAAAGCCTCCAGCAGAACCGGCTCCGTTGCTGTTAAATGTGACAGACCAGATTCTCCCAGGTGCCACTCCCGGGGCTGAAGGCAAACGTAAAAGGAATAAGTCTGTGAGCAATATGGAGAAGACAGGCATTGAACCACCAGAGGAAGAAGAGGAAGAAAGACCTGTGGTCAATGGGAATGACGTGACAGTAACACCAGGTCTGTTCTTCCTTCTTACTTTGCAGTGAGTTTCTGTTATTCAGAGTCCTCAGTTACCTCCTTCTGCAGTGAGAATATGCATGTTCAGGTAAGGATGTTCTTGCAAGAGCGAAAGGCAGGAATCCTGAATATTAGGATTTCTCTGAAGCCTAAAAAGAATTACTTAGCCTCTATTCTGGAGTCATCTCACCTCAGTTACTGTAAAGATTTCTGTCTCTGAACTAGTCCCTTTGAACTGTCTTTATAGACCATAGAGAAAAATACCTTCTTTCTGAGTATGGATTGTGACGTGGATTAGNTTACTTTGCAGTGAGTTTCTGTTATTCAGAGTCCTCAGTTACCTCCTTCTGCAGTGAGAATATGCATGTTCAGGTAAGGATGTTCTTGCAAGAGTGAAAGGCAGGAATCCTGAATATTAGGATTTCTCTGATGCCTAAAAAGAATTACTTAGCCTCTATTCTGGGGAGTCATCTCACCTCAGTTACTGTAAAGATTTCTGTCTCTGAACTAGTCCCTTTGAACTGTCTTTATAGACCATAGAGAAAAATACCTTCTTTCTGAGTATGGATTGTGACGTGGATTAGATTTCTAGATTAAGAAATTAATCACAAGTGCCTGTTCCTCTCCACTGACTATAGAGGGAGTCTGGAGAGCTGCAGTTTGGTTAGATGAATAGTTTCTGTCTTTCAGGTCTTCTTGTTCTCAAATGGTGACACTCACAAGATTGTTCAGCTCTTTATGAAATGAACTTTTGCAAATTGTTATGAAGACTTAGCAATATTGTGGAAGACTAAAGTCACCACATTAACAAAATGGTGACAGTGCCACTGAAACTTAGCTGGCAATACTATCTGGAGGACCCTTTTCAGGAATGTTTCAGAGCCTGCTTAAAGCTGGTAAGGGTTTCAGATGTCGAGTCCTAAAAGACTATTGTTGTTTTACTCCTTGGATCACAGTGCTTCAGAAAAAAAGGGAGTCCAGGTAGACTGGTATTTCAAGTGAGAGTACTCCAGCCTTTTCTGAAGTAAGTAATCAACTTCCCCCTCAACCTTTCAGCAAGAAAATATTTTACAGAACTTAATAATTCTTATCCTGAAATAGCATTTAAGAAATAATTTTGTTGTTGTTCATGTAGAAAATTAAAAAATTCAGATTTTTATATCTCTCTGAGAAATAATGCTGTGAATCCTTTTTGGTAAACTTAGAAATTCAGAAACAGATCACTGAAGTAGAAGTCTATAGTGACAGTCATATAGATGAGAAGATAAAATGAAATATTGCAGTTTCTCTAAATTTATACATTACTGTGAAAAAAAAAATCTATTACCTAATCTTCTACGCTCTGTAGAAGGATTTTCATACTGCAGACTATATATACCTTTTTAATTCCTGCTTCCTTACAAAGCATATCGAATTTGATGTCTTCTCATCCAGGATGATTTTGCTCATGCTTTTCTTTAGTTGTTGCCTAACAATATATATAAGGGGAAATTCCCATGCAGAATGCATCCCCATCGACCAGGGGTGTCCAGGAGCAGTGGGGTGAGAGTGGGTGTGGTTCTTCCCCTTGGCTCTCCAGAGGGCTGCAGTATTGCTCCCTGGCCACTGCTATCACATGCTGCACAAGCCTTGCTCATCCCTTCCACACAGATTGCATCTGTTGGCATGGCTCTGGCACTTAGTGCCTTTCCTACACAGCTAGCAGGAAAGGATGAAGCCCAGAGATCCTTACATAAAACATCAGCACTGCTGCTGTTGCCAGGATACTTCCACAGTGAAAGAGGCAAAGGCAGGATTTGGTCTCTGATGTGTATTGTAGAAATCATTAGAAAGATCATTCTTTGTAGTTATTCGAAATGTGCCACATAAAAGACCAATTGCTGAGGAGCAATTTCCAGGACAATATATTTCATCTCCAAGTGGATCAAGAGGCAATATTTACCTGACTTTTTCCTTGAATTCTATACCTATAATTTGCTTCTCCCAGGCAAATTCTATGTGAACAATGACTAGGCAGCACCCAAGAAGCAGGCACTGGCATGTGCTCTGTAACAAAATGAAATACATGAGCATGGGTTTAAGACAGCCCCCCCCATCTTCCCCCTCCTCTTCCCCCCAAAGTAATTCCTGTCGGTGTGGCCAGCAGAACAAGCAGTGCCTGTGTTGGCTCTCATGGTTTCATAAGCAGGGTTTTGTTGTTCAGTTACACTGATTGAGGACTTTGGGGATTGTAGCAAAGCAGCTCTGTACATACATGCTGTGTTGCCTTTGTTGGGCAGTGTGGCTCCCAGAGACCCTGTTACTGCAGTCATTTTCTCTGTGAGCTGACAGAGGCTTAGTCACCTCCAAAATGTCAGTGCGTTTGTAGTTTGTGTCTTTAAACAATCAGGAAAACCAGAATATATTAATTGCTTTATTTATTTTTAAACTCTTGGTGGAGAGAGCATTTTAGTTTTTATGAAGAATCAGCAAAGGTAGGACGTTTGTTATTGCCGATTCTTTTAGAAAGTGTGCTCTATTTTAAATACTTCACTTCCAGGAGGAGGCTTTTATTAATTATAAGACTCCTGGGACATATGAAACATTGATTCATTTTTTATAGATGCTCAGCAATTTAATGGCTTATTAACTGCATATCCGAGCCTGTCAACTCAAAGGACCACTCTATCACATAGGACTACTAGTTTGAAATGGCAACAGATCTAAGATTATTCTGAAGAAATAAGAAAAAAGAAACCCATCCTTATCAGACCAATTAAGTGATATCTGTGGTTACAGAGATCTTTGTGCTTCTGGTCTGAATTTTCAGGCAACTTTTCAGTCTCTGTTGGCATAATCTCTGCAAGTGCTGAGCTTTAGCAATTTTTCATTAATACCTTCCATATGCCTTGCTTCGCGCCATCAGATTTCTCTGAGACAGTTGTATATGGACAAAGTGACCATAATTGTCTGCCCGAAGTGTTTATTCTTCCTGATTTTTGTCACCTTTTCTCAGCCCAGAAGCCACCAGGAATCCTTCTCAGTGCTATGGGATGGGGCTTTTGGCCATTTTAGGTTGGAGCATTCTCAGTTCTTCATCCTGGATCAAGTTCTCTCAGGACAAAATAGTATGATTTGGGAGATGGGATTTATCTCATCCAGTTTTAGTAATTATATGCCTAAATGACTTACTTTTTTGTTTGAGCTATTTGTCCCTGCTCTCTTGCTATAAAATAAGAAGAAATTCCAAGGAGTAAGAGAGCAAAGCTGTTTTAGATACACATTTTAGGGGATCACCTCTTCAATTTAGAAGGATTAATTCAGCCTACAGATACAGAAGACCTTAAATGGCTAAATTTAAATGAAGAATCTTGCTATTTTCCAAGAAACATATGAGAGACATAATCTATAGATTAACTGTTAAGATGGGCAAGTTTAGACTTAGTATTGGGTCTCTTACACTTAGTACAACTGTCCACATTACTGGGCAAGACATATTGCACCTGACAAGACTTTCCTGATGGACACTGTGTTGAAATTAATGATTTCTACAAAACTGATGCGTTGACTAAATAGGTAAAAAGAGTCTCGATCAAATTGTAACCCAACTTCTCAGACATCCAGTTTTTACTGCTGTCGCTGTTTATGTCTGCGAAGAATTGAGTCGGTCTCCTTCATAACCAGCATCAGTATTTGACACTGTGTTTGTCATGTGACGATTGCTTCCCACTGCTGACTGATGAAGTGTTTGTCATCCAAACAGAAGAATCACTTTAACACTGAAGGCATGCTTATGTATGTGCATTATTCTGACAGTACTTGAGCAATGATAAGTTGCACCCAGAGAATAAAGTTCTGTCAGGCTCAAATTAATTGAGAGGTGAGATATGACATGAAATTTCAAAATTATCATTCCAGACCTTAAGAATGAACAAAAGACCAGAGTCCCAATGCCATCAATCACCTTGCAAGGTGCACTAGTCCCAGGCAACAGGTTGAGTTTATTGTTTTATAATTGCACAGCAAAGACAGCCAGAGGCATGAAAACAACATACACAGCTTCCGAGAGCCATGAGATTTTAAAACATACAAAAATTGGTATCCATTTATTTTTCTTGGTGTGTTCTTTAAACTGAGTTTATCACAGCTAAGTCACATCTTGTGATCCACAGAATACCCTGTGCTTACCCAGTCTCCATGGCTCCTGCTTTCCTTGCCCAGGTCAACTCCTGGTTCTCTCTGTGTCAGGAGTCAGAGGGAGCAGTGCCTCCATACAAAAGCACCAGCCCCTGAATGTGGCACCAGCTCTGTGGGAAAGGGAGCAGGTCCAAGGCTGCAAAGTGATATCTTCACAAGAAAATACATACACATATGCTGGCAAACATGAGTTAAACTACTCTTGTATCCAACAGTTATTTTAAAAGGATGGACTCTTTCCTGTACAGAATTTAAGAAATTAGCCATTTGATGCAATAAGGGTATAAAATGTGAAATACTTTTATTCAGAACTGTTAAAATCACCCCATAAATTACTATTTAATATTTTTTTTTCTGCTGATATTTCTTAGGTTATATGAATTGGTACTTTTGAATGAAGAGAATAAGTTTTTGAACTTCTCTGCATAAGTAATCTGCAGCATTAAAATAAAGGAATAAAGTGACAAGGTCCTCTTACATGTTTAGATGGCCAGTTTCAAGAATTAGATTGTAAATAATAGAAAAAATTTAAAGTGCAAGCAGCAGCATTGATGAAAAATGCTGAGACTATAACAGCATAACTACTAGTTTGTTGGGGGTTTTTTATATGGTCACCATATTGACTACAAAATTATATAGAATATGTCATATCAACATATATCAGTAATATTTTAACTACTGGTATTTGAAACTGGGTACTACAGAATAGGGGTATTTAAAGATAAATAGTTGTTTTTAACATACCAATTACCTTGTTCTCAAAGTGCTTTGTATTCCACACATGCAATAGCTTGCTGGTGCTTTACTGGTGTCTATTCTGTCACTTCTCAGGACACTCTTGAGAAACTCTGCTAATCTGATTTTGAAGACTGAACCATGTAATCTGCTTTGTAGTGAGACAGAAGCTCCAGTAGGCTATTTCAATTTCAATTGATTGGGTTATTTTAGTGACAAAAATGCTTCTGGACTCATGTTGTGGTACAATTTTAGGATCTTTTTTACATCACATATTGTCCAAAGGAAAACATTTGTACTCACCATGCATTACTGTCATATTTCAAATTTTGTTTGTACATTAAAAATGCTGCTAGTTTTTAACCAGAAGTAAACTTTTTGTAGTTTGGGGTTTTTTTATCAAATCAAAAATTATATATGGATATGTATTAGCAGAAAGAAAACCAATAAGGTGAATATCTACTTTACATGGAGTACAGGAATGATAGCTGCATTTAAAAGAAGGTGAGTTGACACCATAGAGCTTTCAGATAAGTGTGACGATGTCCACTGTGTAAAGCTTACAGCTATTAAATGGCATTAGACAATTCCATCTTAATTGCTTGGGTTTTAGTCATCATGATGTCTTCACCATTATCAAAGTAAGCTATTAAAAGATAATGATCCAATAATTAATTATTCATAAGATTGGCTTTAAAATAATTACATTTTAAGTTGCTAAATATAATCATCAGGTTCTTTTTTTCTCCTGCTGGATTTTGATAGCAATCTCTGTCTTTAAAAAGCTCAGAATATTTCTTCTAATCCTCAGGGCTTAATTTTCACTTTTTTTTTCTGTCATCATGATGGCTGGTATTTGTTAATATAGTTATCCAAAATCACAAATCTGACCTCTTCAGACCTGTTGAAAATAAGATCTTGAGGAAGAACACATATTAGAGATATCCTGATAAAATCCCAGGACACAGCAGTGTCACCACATCTGTGCTCTGTCAGACCAACTGGCTGATCAATAGTCATTGTGTGTGATGCACCTGTGCCCCAAATGAATCTGCCATGTGACCTTATGCCTTATATTCAGTTTAATCTGTGTGTCTTCCTTCCTGTAGTAGAAATGTCATCAAGGCTGCAGGCAGCCCCAAAAATACAACTCACAGATCTGTTAATAATGCTTGAAGCAGATGAGGACTTTTGCTTTGCAGAGATAAGAACAAAATACCCCAAAAATTTATCAGCAGTTATTACACTGTCCTTTTCTCAGGGGAAGTGGGGCCCATATATCTTCTCTGTTTTGCAGGAAGCTTTTACGTGTTTGAAAATGCTACAGAAAGATAGATTCGTGTTTCCAAACAGCATAAAATTATTCTAATTCCACATAGTTCAAGCATGAGTTAAGTTTTAGCAACATGAGCTGCATGTGGATGTAGAGCTGTAGATCATTACCATGTTCAAGGTTGAATTTGGGATTTTTTTTCATGCTCTTCTGAAGGGTTGTATGTGTCAGTGTCAAAAGTATTTTTTAAGATCATGAGAGCTATATCTACCATTTATCCCCAAGAAGCAGCACCTTTTACTATGTCATGTAAAGAAAAAAAGATTAGTTTGACACAATTTCTTCCTGAAAAGTCTTGACAAATATTTATGGCCTCTGAAGAGTTTACATGTAGGTGTTTTGATTGCTACTTCCAATCCTTCTAGGAATTAAAAAGAGAAAGATGGTGCAGTTACAGTTTCATGGGTCTTCCTCCTCCCTTTTTTTTTTTTTACAAAAAGGACAAAATGGCCTAATTGAGCAAATCATTTCAAAGGGAACTTAGGTACTCAGAAATTAAGACTATAAAACCATCTAAAAACCTAAATCATAGATACTTTGCTGAAACCAGGATTGTGTTTGTCCTTTCCAAGTTTCTTTTCCCCATGAAGCCTAGAAGGTTTTGCCATTACTAGTCATGTGTCTGCTTACATGGTGCTCTCTGTACCCTAGGTTTCATTTCATCCAGCTCTGCCAGTTGAGAACAGCTGGTTCATCTAAGTTTCACCTGACCTGTTCTCTGCCCACTCCACCTTCTTTAGCCCAATTCTGACGTTAATTATGTTAGTCATTTAATCACAGGTGATTTTTTTTGTAGTAGTGGCTGAGGCAAAATGAGCACTAATTGCCTTGGGGTTCTTATGCGTCATAAACTCTTAGCTTTCCTTCCTTCCCAAATGAGTCTGCTTTTGGTATTATTATTATCATTAATGCACTTACGGAAGGTTTTCTTTTTAACCCCTAATGTTCTGACTGTTTCCCACTTTCTAGACTGACTGTTCTGTTTTGGTGTTAGATGGCCATGTTGTTTTTCTGTGTTCATCCTTAAGGATTTAATCTAGTTTTCACCTTTTGTACAATTCTGTCTCAAGTAGCAGATCATTACAGTCATGACTTAATTAAAATTATCTTTGATTTTACTTAGTATTTTCTTTTTAATTAGAACAATTTGTACTTGTATTCTTAGTATTGTTTATTCAGTCTTGCTCTCTTAAACTTTTTCTTTCTTACCACTGCTTGCCATAATATCAAGTTTATTGATTCTGGAGATTTATTCAAATCTGGACCTTTATAAACAGTTTTTGTTAATTTTTTGTTGCCCTTCTTTCTTGCTGTTTTAAGCATCACTAATTAGAACGTTTCACCCAAGCTGTCTTCCACCTTCCTACACGTTTCACACAGGTATCAGCATAGTTCTGTGCTCTGGGTGCACTGTTAGATCATTTAATAAATTGTCATCTTCTTGAACTTTACTGTAGACTACATTGTTGACACGTTGAAGCGTTTGGCATTGGCTGTGGGAAACTAAGCCTCCCACAGGTTGTATCAGCAATGAAATCACAACCACTTTCTACATGATTAACATATTGCTATGAGTTCATGGTCGTCACCGCTTTCTTTGATATTTGGATACAGATAAAACAATTGGTGCATATACTTTTTTACTTGAAAAGGATCGGTAGTCTGTAGTAAAACAGCAGGATAGTTGTTTTAGATGTGAAAAGTTAAGACATGAGACAGTAGAGCTGCTGGATATGAAGCTGCCTTCTGTTCAGTGCTTACTGTTAGTCTGGAACGACTCCTGAGACAGAATGAGCCAGAACTCTTTATTAGTTTCTTGTTTCAGTTTGGTTTTATTGTTTTATTTTCTTTTATTGTGTTCCAAATAAAATGCATCATCAGAGGGACCCTTGTGTAAACCAAACAGAATTTTGCTCTTTATTTCAAGACGTGCCTTTCACAGTCTTGCACCCAGTAAATTCTCCACCATTACTTGGATATCCAAAACCTGTAATTTTTCTCCTCTTGTAGAATCAAGTGAGCATGAAGAGAAGAGTACAGCTGTCTCGGGTGAAGTATCTGCCACCCAGCCTTGTCCTGCACCAGGATATGATCAGCCTGAAGAAGCAAAGGAGGATATGGATGTAACAAAACAGACTAAACCTGAAGAGAATGATGACTTGGGCCCGCTGCCTGATAACTGGGAAATGGCTTATACAGAAAAGGGGGAAGTCTACTTTATTGAGTAAGTCTTTTTTCTTCTATTTTTAATAGCAGTAGTGTATTTAACTGGGCGGAGAAATGGTTTGTATGATGAAGTGCAGCATTGCACTCCTCCTCATTAAAACAGCAGGAATGTTCTGGCTGTCAGGGCTCCTGAGGGCTAGTGGCAATTCCTGTGTTAGTGATTTAGATGGAAGCCTGCTGGGTTTTAAGATAGGTAACTGGTCTGCTTACTTTGATGGTAGGAATTAAAGCTTTTGTTTCTTCTTTTGAAAAACAAGGCCTTTTTGCTCTTCTGATGCTTTCTGCTTGGAAAGTAACACAATTGCTGGCTTTGTCCTTCCTTATGTGGACAGAGGTGGAGAGCATGAAGCTTTTTACCAGTTAAAGGAAAGAAAAAGGAGTGGACTAAAAACTAGCTAGTGAACAGTAGAGGGAGACCATGCTATATATAGAAAGAGTAAAATAAATGAGTGGTCTATAAGGAGAATTAGTTATGTGTAGAAACTTTTCCCTGTTGGTAGACTATACATACCTGTTACTAATTAGTAAACTCATTGAAGTAATGGATATGGAAGTTCTTTATGCTCTATGTGCTCTCATTAAGCTATTATAGAGCCTCCAAAGGAGGGCCACGAGGACGGTGAAGGGTCTGGAGGGGAAGCCTTATGAGGTGGAGCTGAGGTCACTTGGTTTGTTCAGCCTGGGGTGTTGCTGTGAGTTTCCAGTAACTCTTCCCGGAGACACATGTGCCCGTGGAAATAATCAGGGAAGTGATATTTAATAGATGTTCATGGATGTTCTTTTATTGTTTCCCTCCCAGCCTCTCGGCATGGGGGCCGGAACCAGGCTGCTGCCCCTGGGGAAAGCCCCAGTATTCGCAGGCAGGGGAACATGAAAAGGGTAATGAGGACAGGACTAGGTTACATGTGACCAAAGAGCAGGGAAAAAACTGTATGTCCCAAACATTCCAGGGCCCCCCATTCCCAGG
>VYZQ01021485.1:75092-87743 GCA_013400655.1 Mystacornis crossleyi
AGGCTTTGCATGATTATGGGTATATTATGTGAGTGGTCTTCTAACTGAGTCTGTTCTTCAGGAGAGAATATCGAAAAGAATGACAAGTCCCATAAGGCAGTAAGAAATGTAGTTTAATACTGAAAGGCAGTTTAGCTGTAATGACATGAAATATTAGAGGTTTTAGGAAGTTCATTTTTCATTCAGAAATGTAGCGGTTAATTTTTTCAAATTCTTTAATTCATTTTGGGGAACTTTTGTTCTGGAGAAAAATCAACAATTTCTTCTATATCTGATTTGGGTATTAAACAGCTGTTGAAATTTCCTGGGATCAGATATGTCAAGTTTCACACTAATTTCATTACTAACCCATCCCCAGAAGTAGTCTCTATCACTCTTAACCCTCTCTTTCTTTTTGTCAACCTCCTTTCTCCTTTCTCCTAGTTTTGAAATGTAAGTAGGCCTACAACTATAAATAAAACTTCGATTTCACCTAGCATTCATCCGTCATCTGTCTTTCCATCTCCTCTACACCCACCAACTTGACTTCAGAATATAGATGTTTATGTAGGGTGAGCTGAGTTACCATTATACTTCACTGACTGCAAATGTCAGCTCCGCTTTGGCACTTAGAGGGCACAGACACCTGATGCACCTGTGAAACACCTGTATGCAGACAGAGTGCTGCATTTCGGTGTCTTCATGTTGATCTGAACCCCACCCTCCTATCCTGTTTTGCTGGGTTATGTATTCCCCACTCCTGTAGTCACAGGCAGTACCTTTGATGCTCTTACTGTCCCATGCAGCTCTTCTCCAGAATTTGTCTTCACTTACCTGATTCCTTACTATACTGCAGTAAGATGTACCAACCTTTCATAGTTTTGTTTTATAGATGCACTTGGGCATAGGCATTCTGGTTTTATGGGTTTATGGTTCTTGATTCACTGGAAGCCATGTGGCAAACTTTTTTCTTAAACAGATACCTTTTCTGTTTTCCCGTGCCCACTAATGGCAAATTGTAGANGAGGAGGCTAGCTTTTGGGTTTTGTATAGTGCTGTGCCACCCTGAGCACTGTGTTTCTCAACATGGTATTCTGCTCATTGCTTTTTCTCTCAGTGGCTTGTAAAAACCTTTTCTTCTTTTCTGTCTCTGAAAACCAGATTGGACTGTGGAGACTGGAAAGTACCTGCTGAGCACAGAGTATCTCTTGGAGGGGCAGTATATTTGTTTTTGAGATACCTGAGTCTCAGCTAAATTTAGATGAAAACTAACAATACACTCAGACTTTTACAGGGGAAATGGTACGAACCTATAAAGTTCATTTCCCCATGAAACCAAAGTAGAAAGTGATTTTATCTTCAGAAAATAGTTTTTTATTCCTGATGAAAACAAGAATAAAAATCATACAAGTCATGATTGATATCTAATGCTGTGTGCTAGTTACATTGTGTGTTAAACAGCATCATTTGTTCTACTACAGTCAAGGGTTTACCAGCATTACTATTTTAAACCTTGTATCCAGGGAATTATATTTGCTGTTGGAAATATGTTGAGGAGAATCTCTTTTTTAGACTTTGTACCCGCTCAGCTTAATTCTTTTCTTCAAATGCTGGAATGTTGTTAGTTATTAAATAGGTCACTATATGAAATTATGTTCTTATATAGAGTGAGATATGACTATATACGAAGAGGCCTTTGCTTATTTTGTTATCAGTTCACATGTACATTTTTTCAAGAAATCTGTCTTGAAGAATTTTAGCTTAGTGTTAATTTAAAACATGACTAAGCCAGGAATAAATAAGAACCATATAAGTGTCTGTCTCTAATACAGTTTTCAGCCCATGGAAGCCACGCAATTCATAAAAATTTAATTGGTCTGTGTTATCTTTCATTATTCCTGTTGGCATCAGTTAATAAAAAGCAGCTTCCAACCATACTGAAAAAAAACCTTGCTGTCTATCCACTTGTCCATGTCAAATGAAATTTCAGAAATACTTCCAGCCGTTTAACAATTAAAGCCATTTGGAGGCTAGAGTCTAAACCTTAGTTAAATATTGTCCATGAAAAAGACAGAATTGTTATATTTCAATACAGACGCATTAAATGATTTCAGGTGGGAGGGGAAGCACTGTGCACAACCACAATGGACAGGAGGTGGCCGAGGGAGCGCTCCCTCTGTGGAAGGGCAAGCAAAGAATTCCCCATCATAACTGGTGTGGGCACCCAACCAGATACTTGCTGCAGCATCTGATATTTGGATGCCCAGTGCCTGAAAAGAAATCCAGATCCCTGTGCTGGGAGTTTATTTGTGGGTAGGCAATTGAGTACAAAATGACAAGCCAAAAAAGCTGCACAGTCAAGAGGAACATGGCTGAAGACAGAAAAGAGGAAAGGTTAATCACAAGCTTGCATCCCAAATTTTGATCTGTGCCAGAGCTTAGCAAATTTTGAGTATCACATCCATCTAAGAGCTTGAATCTGGCCTCCTCAACATCCTCTCTTGAGGACCAGTCCTCATTATATATGTTTCTCAGAAAAATGTGGAAGGGTCTCTTTGTTTTATTTTAAAGCAGAAGTTTCTTCATTGCAGGCTAGAACAAATATTATCCTGTAAGTGAGAAAAACATGTTGAGTAAGAACCTCTGCCAGGTGGGATGTAGACTATAATGTCAGATTAAACAATCCAGAGATACAATAGAGAGCAGCTCCAGAGAGGAGCATAGAGACACTGTCCCTCGACATTTTAAACCATCTCCTCTGGGATGGTTTGAGTTCCTGTGCCAAGAACTGTTGTTTTGTTTTCTTCCCAAGGGCAAGAAAGCAATGCTTACAGAGTTCAACTGAGAGTGCCAGGCACAGATGAGTAATTTTGCTGCAAACTTTTGATACTGCTCTGCAAGCGCTTTTCAATTCAGACATCAAACCCTTTCCTGTTCCAGGCCTGAGTCACTTCTGAGCAGGGACTGCCCATCACGCACTCCTGCCTGGTGGCTTTGTGATAGGAAAAAATGACTGGTAATTAGGAAAGAGATTGACAGACCACCACATTCATTTCCAGTTTTGACTTAAATCCAGGTGTTTCCAGATGATAAGAATACTGCACCTCTAAATCACAGAGTTTTTACTTAGAAATCCCTTTTGCAGATTATTAGCTCCATTTTAAGTATTATTTAATCAGTTTTGTAATGGAGCTGGCATTACTTGTAATAATATTGATCACAATGAATTTTTTTTCTGTCATTTTATGACATATTGAACATGGATTTTGCAGCTGCATTTTCAATTTTGGGTTAATTAAACCATAACAAAATATCTTGAACTGTTATGACCTTTGGAAGGGCATTTCATGCTGGCAACACCATTGACCAAAACACCCTTCCATGCCAAACTCACAATAATAATAATAAAAAAACCAAGAAAGGAGTCACCTCATTAGAGTTTCTTCCTGGGAGTTCAGAAGACACTTCTCTGGACAAGCTGGTTCAGTACTTATAAAAGTAATTCTTCATCCTTGGATAAGTTTTAAGACAAAACAGCTGTCCACATGTCCATACCTTGCCTGTCTGTGCCCTGGGCAGCATCCTCGTATCTCCCTGGGGAAGCTCTTGCATGCAGTGAGGTTTCCTTGGAGCACACTTCTCTGTTGCAGTGGGGTTGGCCTGCAACCTTCCCTGGCAGACAGCTTTGGCAGTAGAAAGAATCAGAGGACGATATTCTTTGTAGATATTCAGAGATGTTCTTTATTTTGTCACAGCCTCATGGCTGAGCCTAGCACAAACTACTCAGAGAGCTCCCCCAAGTCATCTCAACACCCCCTAAGTAGAGCATTACCAGGGCGGGGTTACATTTGAAATGACCAGTGAGAAACAGGTTTAGGCACAATAGCATCAGGGAGCCTGGAAGCCCCATGTAACCTGACCCATGTTCCCACTCCCAAGGCCCATCCCCCCAGGGGGTGACCTCCACACTTAGCAGTGTAAGAGAAGTCCTTTAAGCCATAATGGACCACTAAGTATTACTCTGGCTTCAGAACCATTACCATTTCTCACAGTCTCAGCCATACAAATCCCTGTAGAGTACTAACACTAATCTTAAATAGAGTTGGTAATTGCAAGGACAAGAAGGAGTAAAAGTAGAGAAAAAAATTTCTATTTTCCTTGATTATTCAGTGAGTACGTGGCTCTCTTGCCCTCAGTGCTCCCACTGCTCACCCAGATTATGCATTTAAATGGGGAGATGCCCGGGACCCAGAGGCATTCCACATCTGCCTATTGTCACAGCACACAGCCTGCAAGGATCCCTGTCTTTGGAGGTATTGGCAACCCACAGTAACTCTTCCAGCAACCTGAGGATTTTAAAGGTTGCTAAATTCAGGTTTAGGAAGTACTAACTTGTCCCGTGGTCCTTCATGAAGAAAACCACAGACTTTCATTCTAATTGCTTCATGATGATATGAAACAAATCACTTCAAATTTCAAGTTTTATGAAAGAGGGTCATGTAAACACACCTTTCATGTGGCTGTGAAGCTTATTTGCTTGTAAAGTACACGGAGATTCACAGCTGGAAAGGTTCATAGAGATATGAAATATTATTTTTGCTAATGGCCCTTAACACGTAAAGTATCATAACATGTATAACAAATGCCCCCTGTAAGAAACACAGCATGTTCATCAGTGGTGTAAGATACAGTGAATAATACATTTTCTAACAGCAATAAAGATTTACTTTAGTTTTGTAAGACTTTTCAAATTATAATTTGATTTCGGAATAAAATAAACACCTTCACCAGTGACATACCCCAAAACAGAGCCCACAAACTGGAGCTAAAATGATAGTACAGTTTAAACTACACTGCAGCTGAAAGGTGGTCCTAGGCTCCATGACCACTACAGAATGGCTATGGTAGCTGGAGTTCCTGCCGGAGCTGCTGAAGCTACTCACATCCAGTTTCTGAGAGCATCTCTTTTTCATTTTGCTGCCAAGTTAAATGGCTAAGCTTAAGTAGTTTTTAGCTGGAATGTGTAATGAAATTTAGAAAAGGAGGGAGAGAGATTTTGTAAACTCATCAGGAGAAACAGGGCCAGAGTTTTAACAATTCGCATCTTTAATGAGCTATAAATTGGATTCCACTCACCACTGAAGCAAGTAGCAAAATTCTCATTGACAGCACGAGGTTGGTTTTTGCCACTATAATGCAAACGTGTGGTATGAGAATAGAAGTGCCCTGAAACATTCCTACAAGGACGATTGAAAGGAGTGATCCTCTCTTTTCACACAGAAAAGAATTCACACCACCACATTTTGCAAAGATCAAGGCCTTGATGCCAGTAAAGAACAAAAGGTTGAAATTCCTTTTGAAATATTGTTTAATCATAGGTAGAAATCAGCATACATGATTTTTAATCCTATTCTCTTTATAGCTTTAATCCTTCAGTCCCTGACTTCTAAATGGCCATGAAACGTGATAGATTTAACAATGAGGGGCTTGTGGGATTATATTCATTACAATATGTCCAGCTACCTTTAGTTTTATTATTTCTCCTCCCTGTGATTTTCTATGAAAGCTCTTGTTTTTAAAAGAGATCATTAATGAGAAAGGAATGCCAATCTTCTCCTTTTTAAAAATTATTCTTCATAATCATCTCATTCTAAATTTCATCTAGGAGGTCTGCAGTTTCATCAAATTTAGAAGACAAAAACCAATTTGGTGTTCTTTGATGGAAATTTTGACTTGTTGCAAAGAGTGGTTGGCTGTTTTTATGGCAATCATTTCAAAGTCCACTGCTGCCAAATAAGAACTATGATGACTTGCTAAAATCTCTAGTAACACTTGTTATTTTTCAAAAAGCTTTAAAGGTAGAGTATTTGTCATTTTTTTCCAAACATTCCTTGATTGTTCTTTGCTTACAATGCATTACAATTAAAAAGATGTATCTAAACCTTTCTGCACCATTAGCAGTTGAGCTTCAAAAATACAGTTACCTCAGGTTTTGTCTTAATAATAAGCGAATTCCTTATATTTATTATTTCCATTTCTTTTTATTTTTCCAATATGCTTTAAAAAAGGTCTCAGTTATTTTCCTTTTGTGACACATAGTCTTTGATTCCAGCCTAAAATCCTCAAAGTGAGTGTTGGAGTCCCTGTTAAATAGAACGGGGAAATCCTATCTGAGCACAGATATCCTGTATTTAAGATTTGACAGATAACGCAGCACTTTAAAAAGCCTCTGTCTTTCATGACTAATACCCTCGAAGACCCAGTGGCAGATAATCACTGTTTGTGGAACAGAAAAAACAGTGGTAACATTTCAAGATTTTTGAGAACTCAGTATCTGCCCGAGTGGGAGGAAGGCACAGGCACAGGCACTTAGTGTGAGGATGGTAGATATTGCAGAACTGTTGGGAAGGGAGGAACTACATTTTCAGAATTCATAGTAGAAGGCTTTGGAATAGAATAAGTGGCTATAAAAGGTGGAAAGTATAAAAATCAGAGATGTGGAGAATGTGTTGCTGTCTATATAAAAAGATATTTGGATTTGTGGTGTCTTTAAACATTAGAATTGTTGCAGCATAGAAACATGAAGAGGGAAAATTCTTATCTCTGGATATAAGGAAATCCTGAGACCTGGTAAAAGGACTGATAAGGCAAACAGGCAGGATTTTGGAATCCTGACAAGAAATGTTAGAATTTGTTTCTGTTAAACATCAAACCTTTATATGTAATTACATTCTACAGAATACAGTCCAATGTTTAATCAAAATAATAATTTCTGATTACACATTCTGGTGAAGCATTGGATCTTTTTGTCTATGCAACTCTAAAAATTAAAAGGCCATAGAAATGCAGAATAATTCTGGATGAATGTAGTCACTTGCTATAAACACAAATGAGCCTTACTTACATATCAATATGTGCATATTTCTGTAGCCATGCAGGCCAGATTCTGGTAACTCCTGAGACTGAGAGGCTGCCCAGGGATCTTCCATGGACAAAAATGAAGCACCCAGCTCTTTTGTTGGATCCTCTTCCTTCTGGTGCATGAAGGAGGGGAAAAGAGTCATATGAGGGAAAAAAGGTTGGATCTTATGGTCAAAACTATTCACAGTAGCCCAAACTAGCAATTTTGTCTGACAAACTGACTAGTCTAGATAAAGCTCACTACTGATAAGCTACACCTTTCCTGTACTGACACTGCAGTAATAACACTGCTCTGCTTCACTCTGGAGGTAACTGAGAAGCTACAGCTTCTTTTGTCTGCACACTTAAATGTACTGGATGTTGAACTTTGTTTCAGTGTACTTTTGCTCAAAGAAACTGTAAAATTTGAGAAATGTTTAATTATAGAAATTTTTATTTCATGTTTCAGCTCTGATACCACCATAAACGACATGAGTTGCTCTGCCCAAAAGTTTTGTTGTTTTGGAAGGAGGGAGCAAAGGTTAAAGGAGAGTTGGATTTATGTTTTTAAAATACTTTTTTTCCTCTTTCAATCCCAGCTGGATTTGTCTTACATGTTTTCTCTTTAGTAGTCTGTGAGTTTTCCTTTTTACAAGAAAAATCTTTGCTTAGAGAATTTAAAGTTATAGTTTACCTTCTCTATAATAGAATATCTACTTGAGGGATCAAGGCTTTTCCTTACAGAGGAAAACGATTCTCACAATTTTCACTCCTTTGACAAAATTTCAGTCATTCCAGTTTTCCAGTAACAGAAATAGAAACATTTGATCCACATCTGAAATTTCTGTTCCTTCTGTTCAAAAAAAGCATCTACAATAAGTGTATATCACTTTCATAATAAAAGAGTTAAATACTACAGCATTCATTGTGGACATGTGCAGCTACTGAGTCTGAAAGTGTCTGCCACTGCTCTCGCAGGATGGACCTCATGCTTTTCATACTGTGGATTTTGCTCGACCATCAATTTAACTTCAATTTAGGTAATTTTTTTAGAAATTTTCACCCTTGGACAAAGGGTGGGCAAAGTCAGCTTTAGCTATTTTGAGATATATATTTTGTATACTCAGATATTCATATTTTAAGGGTTTCTGTCTTGAATTGATCCTCTACTTTTCTCCACTGGACTAGAGGAATCATTCAATTTCTTTCAGCTGTGGAAGTGAGAAAGGACTGCTATCATTGGTAGTTTGGGGGGCAGGAGTTTTTGTAGACTTTTCAGTCTCATCATTGTTTATTCAGTGGGTTTAGTGGGGACCATTAAGCTGTTTCCAATTGTAGCTCCATTAATATTCATTAAACCTGCCATTTTTTTCTGGTGGTCCACTTTGTTCAAAGATATAGATATTGTCATATTTTCTACCCCACAGTTCTCTGTGGTCACTTTCTGTGCCATGATATTTCTGCTTGGGCATTCTGTCCCCACCACTATTTGACTTACTTTGTCTCTTCATAACTGAAGAATATGCCTGTATTTGCAAGTTCTGGATTAATATACAAGATCATAAAACATTGCTCTAATGAGTAGTGAAAAATGGTATGGAAAGACCTTAGAGTGTCTGTCTTCTGAACTATTAAAGACATGACATATAATACCTGTTCACAACAGAGGGGACTTTAAATATTGTTTGAACTTTCTGTGGTTTGTTCCCTTCCTGTCTCCTTTTTTCCAAATTCTTGAAGGATTTTATCACCTTTAGTTTTGTCTCACCATCCTTTTGTTCTCATGCTTTCCTACGATGTCTGGTCTCATACTGTCATATTTAATATCTCCTGAGTAGTTTAGATTGTTCATTACATATGGGTGTTAATTTTTGAAAAGTTAAATTGTAGTTTTGGACTTCTCTTGGTCTAATGAAAAGATCATGGCAAGTAGAACAGTATTGCCTACTTGCTGCCTGCTATACTGGTTGCTGGAATTTGCACAACAATTTTTGTTTGCTTATTTTAGCTAGAAGATACTTATTAACATGTAAATTTCTATAAATAAACTGAAGAGGTAATGCTGGATAGAAAAATACAGTCTTAGATCTATTTCAGTAAATGGTATTCCATTAAAATTCCGTTATGCCCAGCTTAAATTCTGTATTGTTTCAATAACTGAATCTAACATATGGTTTAAAAAGTAGAATTTGGTCTAGCAAGGACTAAAAGCAAATAATCTTTCCCCTCTAATATTAATCCTGTAAGACATACAGTTCTGAGATTAAGGAACATTTGCCTTAGTAAAGAACTGAAGAATTTTTTCAACCTGCACTATGACTAGGTAGGCAAAAGCAGAATTAGAATAAATTGTTATGGATAAAGAACATTAAAAAACAAACTTTAATCTCTTACTTACGCATCAGTAAGATTAAAAGTGAAGTACTACAAGAGAAGGCAGCAGAAAATCCTGTTGTTGCTAATTTTTTTAGATTAATTTTGAAAGAGCCCTATAGATTTATGTTTTGTTTAAAGAAGCCCAAACAAACTCTCAGTAAGTGAAAGGTGATAAGGGACTTCTTCAAAACCCACTGAATGGCTTCTGTTGAAATCCACTGAAGAGCGTTGGATTAGGCGGAAAGATAATACATCTCTAAGAAAGAAGATTTGCCTTTTTCTCCGTGTAAGCTTCCATCATTGATTGACTTGAAGGGTTCCCTATTCAGATGAGGAGTGTGCTTTTTGAGATTTTGTTTATGCAACACCAAATATTGTAATTATTTCCTCATGAATATTCTTTCCAGAGAGAACAATGTGCATTTTTGTGGCAGTGAAATCCCCATTTAAAATGTGTGTGCCAGCAGTGGTTATTCTGGATTGTTTATGCCTTTGTGATACACTTTCCTTCTCTTACTTCTAATTGTTTTTGAATGACTGTGGCAGCGGTCACTGACAATTAATGACTGATGGGCAAATTGCATGAGTGATGGCTTTGTTCCTATAATTACTGGGACACTCACTAAACTAAAATTAATGCCACCCTCACCCCCACACATTTCTCTGCCAACCATCATCTCTGAGTTACTGATCTGCTCATGTTTCCTTAATTTTTTCTTGAGGTTCAAAAAATGTAATAAATTTTAGCTCCTTGGAATAATTTTTAGTAATGACCAGATTGATGGAGAGCCCAGCTAGAATATTTAGTGTGTCAGGGTATTTTTTGTTGTATTGTTCTTAATCCAAGAAAGAGACACAATGGCAGATTCTTATTCCTTTTCTGGGATAGTAAATGTGCCCCATTATTGCCGCAGTAATTAAGTTAGGCGTCGTTGTTACAAATACAGAAGGCTTTGAAAAATCAGTAAGAAAACCTTTTAAATGTTTGTCTGGTGGAAAGGTGGAGCTGATATTTATATAATGTCCTTCTTTGTAAAACAAAACCTGTGTTCCCAAGAAGTTTATTTGTGCTTTATGTTCCTGCTGCATGTACAGCGTTATACAGAGGTAGTGAATTTGCACAAATTTCACAGTGCATTCACTGTTGTTATTGTGATTAATTTAATACTTTACTTTGGGAAATAGTGAAGGGGCCTGCTCATCTCGTCCTATTGACCTAATCTAGCTGTTTCTACCGTTCTAATCACCGAAACTTCTGAGCTGCAGGGTCTATGTTTTGCTACACTGCCCTCCTTATGTATGCAGATCTCCCACTGATGTTGCTGTAGGGAACTATGTAAGAGAAGGGAAATATTGATATTCATTAGTATCATGTGCAGCTGAGAGGAGATGGTTGAACTGGGAATATTGCCCTTCAGCTTTTGCTGTTGTACATTGCCTTTCACATGACTGAGTGCCCATCAGCTGAGATTTTGTACAGACTTGAATTTGAGGTTGAAATAATGCCACTGTGGATTTGATCCTTCTGAGAACTGAGTCCCAGCTTTTATTTTTTTAAACATTACATGTAGCCAAATTTTAGTTCAGCTTTGCATATATTTATACACACAGATTTTGCAACACCAAGCAAAGCAAGATAAGCTTTAAACTGGTTGAAAGAATTTTGGATTTCTGCTTGGAATTTCTCCTTCTGAATAATGTATTTCCAGCACTGAGTGTCTTTGAGTTTAATGCCAGAGATATATTTTCTCCACTAACTTTAAACATTGCCTTTGGGAATTGCTCATCAAAGAAGTTAAGCTAAAAGAATAACTGTGATCAGGTGTTCCTAGGCTGCTTAGTTCATACAATGGGGATTTTTGTCATGCTGTGATGGGAGTCCCTGATGAGAGATGAGAAATACCTTGCTATCATTTAAATTAAAATCATGTATGGCTGCCTCAGCTAGAATTTTATAGAATGTTGTTTTTGTATTGGGCTTTAACATAGATTTAAGTGTATTTTTTCTTTGTAAAGTGTTTTAATGTAATTATTTTTCATGAAAGATAGGAAGTCAACTCCTTCAAACCTTCAGCACCAGAATAATGCACTAGGGTTGTCTAAAAGCAACTCTATATATTGCAGTTCTTTCAAGCATATTCAGTGTTGGTATTTTTCATGAATTGTGGTCAGAACTGGGAAAGTATAGTACTACAAAAAGTTTTATTAAATATCTGGATTACAAGCTGTAGACGTCTTTTTGGTCTAAACTTACGTGTGATATTTGACAAGAAAAACTAGACACACCCATTGTTTGAGAGCAGTTTTTATTCCTGGATAAATTAAACATGGTTTTATTTCCATTTTAGCAACTATTTAAGTGGTTTTTAAAAATAATGCCTTATTAAGTGAATATGGCTATTTTTTTTAATATTAGCAGGTTAGAATTAGAATTAGAAACAGAATTCTGGACTCTTTTATTGTGATTCTGTAACTGAAGGAAAGTTGAATCTTATGCTGAATAAAGACAAATTCCTACTTTACACATAGTGAGGACAACATAGTAAGAGCACAAAGCCTGTTTTACTGGCTCAGAATAGCTTTCTATCTAACATGTATCCTGTCTCTAAGTACTGCTTGAAGCAAATGGTTTAGAAAAGTCTACAAGAAACAAAGTAGGCATAATCTTCTCCTGCTTGCACCTTCCTACTTTTTATGTCTCAGTATGTTACAGAATTTCTGAGCTGGTGGTGGTCTCAGGATCACTGTGCTCTAACTGTCCTTTATAAATGTGTCCAATTCCTTTACAGAGCCATTTAAACTTTTCCACCCTCTGGGAAAGGTTTCATATGCCATTATCTTATCCCTTTATGTGATACTTCTCCAGCAGGAGAACCGTAGCCCACAAAATCTCACATTGGCAAATGAGGTCTTCCAAATCTTTGACAACATCCCCCCCCTGCACCTCTGCAGGTTTTGCTTCCTGCTTTTTTGGTTGAATGACCAGAACTACACACAGTACTTAGGGTGTAATTGCACCATTGATGGCATAATGGTATTTCCTGTTTTAGCTTCAGTTCCTTTCCTGACACTGCTGAAATTGTTTGCTTTTTGACTACCCATGGGCTTAAACTGGTGTCTTGAAGATCTTTTCTCTGAGTGGTAATACCTACTTTAGAGCCAATCATTACTTATGTGTGTATGCACCGTTAGCATTTTTTTTTTTTTTTTGCTTTCAGCGTTTCTTTGCATTTATGGAGATTGAAATTAATCGTCCATTTTAACACTCAGTATTATGAGATTGTTCTTCAGGTTCTCACAAGCAGTTTTAATTTGCTTATCTGGAATAAGCTTTCAGAGTCTTCAATCAATATCTCAATCAGGAAATTGACTTCAGAATTGTTGCAGTGGGGTGGC
>VYZQ01021487.1:5882-22442 GCA_013400655.1 Mystacornis crossleyi
CAGGAGTGATATTTGTACTTACAAATCTTTCTGTGTAGCAGCACACAGCAAGCACACAGTATGCTGCAGACTGACAACATCTAAGCAGAGTAAGTTGAGCCTTCAGCAATAGCACAGCAATTTGCTTCCTTTTGCTGCTGCCTCATTCTTGCCAACCCATGCTGTGTTTTCACATTCTGTACTCACTCATTCTAGGAGGGGTTGTCTCTTATGGTAGGTCTGTAAAATGGCCAAGAAAATGAGATTCTGACAGGTACCTGTGGATACAATCCCCATGGCAAGTTATAAATAATAAAGCCCACTATTCTGAAAGCACAGGTTTATTTGATTGATGTACTAAAACCAGTCCTAAATGGTAATTTCCTTATTGGAACTGTCAGGTAAGAGATGTACAATAGCCACATCAAAGTTTTTGCAGGTTCTGTACACATAAAATTATGCTGCAGAAGGAGATTTTCTTGTGAGGACAGATCTGCAGAGGACACTCTGAGGGATGATTTTAGCTTCATAAACCAACTCCAGAGAGCGTACCTCTGTTTTTAAGTACCCTAGAGGTCTTGGATTCCTGGGTATGTCCACATTAAGGTGAGACATTTCTCCTTCCTCCCTTTCCACAGAAGGAAGTGGGGGATGTGGGAGGACCACAGTTTCAGCAAGAATGCTTCTTGGCTGAGTGAATCACTGTAACACTGACACCCACTGGATGTTCACTCACAGGTCAAGGTTAAGCACTCTCCACAGGATTAGGTGCATCTAACAAACTGAAAGAGCTAAGTTTCTGAATAACAGCAAACAGCTAGGAACTATGTCATTATGGCCGAAGGTTTGCACTTCAAAGTGGGACAAAAAGCCACTGGGGAGCTAGAAATTAGCTTCTGATATAAAATGTATTTTAACCTCCTCTGTGTCTCATACCAGCTCATGACTAATTTAACCCACAGTCTGTTGGAAGTGTATTTTAATTGTAATGAAATGTGCTTGGTAAATGGGGCCATTAGTTTATCTAATGAAGTGTCCACATTCACATCTGCAGGTGCAAGCTGCCTTCATTTTTGTTCCAGGGTAGACTATAAGAAAACTTAACAGTATGTAGAAGATTGATGTGTTTCACTAGACAAAGAATGGCTTTTCAGGCTTATGAAATCTTTCAAAAACTGATTTAGAATAAGAAAGGAATAACTGTTCTCAAAATTGCCAGATCAAAATCAGTACCAAGTGTTCAGCTGTTAACTCCAAAATCCTGTTTGATGAGTTATTACACAGAAAACTGAATCAATTTTTACCATTCTGTATTAATGGCTTCCCTACTGATTTTTAACTTAATATTTCCTCATCTGCCTGCCTAAAAATAAATTAATTGAAATTTACATTGATTTCTTTGTAAAAACAAGTAGATTTACAAGCTGTTAATCCACCTTCTGTGACTTCTCCTGCTTTATTTAAGAGCCGTATGTTCCACAGAACCCAATACAAAGCACTCATAAAAATACCTTCCAGTCTCCAACAGCATGAGTTTTTTTATGTTTGGTGACAATAACCTACTTCTGACAAGGTATTTCACTGGAAGTCCTAATTAAGCATAACTATGCAAAGATAGCAGCATGCTCCACAAAGTTATAGTTAGTACACGTGTACACAGATTTGCTATTTAAATGTAACAAAATTATCCAACAAGATGACGCTGCTTTACATACTACTTTATGAAATTATAACCTTTTTTGCTTCCTCCGTTTATGTCTGGAAATCACAGAATATCACATCAGGTAAGTGAAGCTAAGGAACACATGAATTATGGGTCTAGGACCAGACCTTTTAATTCCCAGTCCTCTATCATGTAGTTTCTGCCACTGGCAAAACATCAAGCAAATCCTTCCAGAGATCAGTGTTGAGGCTTTGGTGAGTGTACCACTATGCGCTGCGTTATAATGGTGTATGTCCTGGTTCCAGCCAGGACAGGGTTAATTTTTGCAGTAGCCAGAAGGGGCATGGCCAAGACCCAGAGGTTATTCTCTACCATCTCACCTCATTTTGTGGGTACAGAGGAAGGGGTCCCTTCCAGGTCATGTAGTGTGGTGGTGCAGTCCGGTGCGGTTGGGTGTTTACACTTGGTGAGCTCTCGTGTGTGAATTGCTCACCTCCCATGTACACTCTGTGATTAATATTGTTGCTGTTACTCTTCCTTCTCATATTTTATTGCTGTTTCCAGAAATGCATTATTATCTCAAACCAGTAATTTTTACCTTTTGTGCCTCCAGTTGTCCTCTCCATGCTGTTGCAAGGAAGGGGGATGGAGGGATGGGGGGGTCTGAACAAGTGACTCATGGTTTGGAGTATTTTTGGTGGGAGCACTAAATTGAGGAATACCATTCCTAAACCACGACAATGTGTTTATGTCTAAATCTATTTGCTTAACTTAGAGTGTGCTTCTACTTCATGGGTGAAATAGTCTTTTTCTTTGGTTACAGAACATAGTCATATCTTTCCTAAGTGCCAGGTATTATACCATCTTTCCAGAGCTTTCCAAGGATTATGATAACAAAATGATATTTAAAAGTTCTGGTTGCCTGTTTGGGAAAAAAATTCACTCACAAATACATAATGAATGCTAGAATGGAAGTTGGTTGAGTACTAAAAATGTACTTGTCCAAAAGCTATTCTGTTATTTCTTTATAGATTGAGAAAGATTCTTTATTGGTTTTACTTTTATTTTATTGAAATGGGAATTTTAGTCCAATGATTACATGAAAACTAATATCAAGGCATGCAATTTATGTAGGGAACTAAAAATTTTGATTAATATTTATTGACATTGACAAGAAAATAAGCCTTAAACAATGCTATGTCTTATTTTGAAAGCCAAAAGTTGATTTAGGAATCTAATTTTTGGTCAGTGGGATCTGCCAACTACAAAAATATTTTATTGTCAAGAGAATGCAGGTTCTTAAATTACACTAAAAGTCAAGAGGTAATCAGAGGCAGCAGCAAAGTGATAGCTAAAAGGGCGGGAAATGCGCAGATCACCCTGGGAGACTGTGCCTACTATTGCAAAAGAGCACGTTCACACAAAGGATAAAATATACTTCCCCAGGCGCAGGGTAGGAGAGCCCAGGATTGAGTGTTCATCAAGCTCTGCATCTAGAGGGCAAGAGGGATGGTTGAGAGAAGCAGGCAGCAGAAAAAAATCCAGATTATAGGGGTGATGGAAAGAGAAAGAAACTTTATCTGGAGACTTAAAGAAGATTTTAAAGAGTTTGCTGCAACCCCCCAAAAAAACCCAAACTCAAAAATTGTAGATGTTCTTGACTAAGAGCAAACTTGAAAGAAAAGAACGAGTCTTATTCATGTTCTAATTCATTCTGGTTAATCTGTTTGCAAAACTTTAGCAGGTTTACCTCATGTTGAAATACAAATTGATTTTACAGGTTTTGTTCTAAATATAAAAGTCTGCTCAGACCCATCTAAAACTCAGGTCAGCTCTGGGTCTTGTCACACATAGACAGCAGTGAAAGTTACTCTGCAACAGAGCCAAGTTCGATCAGTCTGTTTGGGTGGTTGCAAATAAATAACATCAAACAAGTGACCTCTTCCCTTTCCCTCTTCCAAAACACATGTCAAAACACAAAATCTGTATTCTTGCTAAAATCTGTTTTGGCATCCAATAAGCATGACAAACGATATCCTATGACCTATAAATGCAAATTGCCAGACATTCTGGAGATGTAACAAAACTTTCTCAATCTTTCTAATTACTAGCATGACAATATGTATTATTAATTTTCAAATTAATTGACAACCTTTAACACCCAAGATGATCCAATTTAATTTGGTCTCCTCCTGCACCCTAATTTAGTTCCAGCAAGTATTTTAGTAAAATACCTTGACTCAAAGCAATGAAACAACAACTGCATTGCTGGCTCAGTTTACCCATGTTTCATCTCTTTCACTGTTACACTTTACAATTTAGAATTAAGTGAACTTCATCAAGTAGGAAGGTCTTCAGTCTGGAGACCACAACCATCATGGAGGTTCTAGGTCATCACGGAATTACAGAATATGCTGAGTTTGAAGGGACCCACAAGGATCATCAAGTCCAAGCCTGCACAGAACACTCCAAGAATCATACCATATGCCCAAGAGTTTTGCCGAAATGCTTCTGAGTGACGAAGCTTTTTCTAATATCCAATATAAACCTTCCCTGACACAACTTCAGGCCATTCCCTCAGGTCCTGTCACTGTCACCACAGAGAAGAGATCAGTGCCTGCCCCTCCCCTTCCCCTCACAAGGAAGTTGTAGACTGCGGTGAGGTGTTCCCTCAGTCTCCTTTTCTCCAGACTGAACAAACCAATTGACCGCAGCCACTCCTCATACGGCTTCCCCTCAAGGCCCTTCACCGTCTTTGCTGCTATCCTTTAGATGCTTTCTTGTAGTATAATGTCTTATATTGTGGAACCAAGAACTGCCCCCA
The DNA here is from genome assembly GCA_013400655.1 of Mystacornis crossleyi. Lineage (NCBI taxonomy): Eukaryota > Metazoa > Chordata > Aves > Passeriformes > Timaliidae > Mystacornis > Mystacornis crossleyi. The sequence goes on from VYZQ01021487.1 coordinate 10,349, forward strand.
GCACTTGAGGTGAGGCTGCCCCAGTGCAGATTAGAGAGGGGACAATCCCCTCCCTTGCCCAGCCGGCGATGCTGTGCCTGATGCCCCCCAGGACACTGTTTACCCTCCTGGCTGCCAGAGCACTGCTGACTCATGTTCAGCTTTCCACTGACCAGGACCCCCCAGGTTCCTTTCCATAGCACTGCTTTCCAGCTTCTCATTCCCCAGTCCCTACATCCAGGGTTGCCCCATCCCAGGTACAGGATCTGAAACCTTCTGCTGGTGAACTTTATATGGTTGGTGGTTGCCCAGCCCTGTAACTTGTCGAGATCTCTCTGCAGGGCCTCTCTGCCCTCGAGCGAGTCAACAGCACTTCCCAGTTTTGTATCATCTGTGAACTAGCTTAATATCCCTTCCAGTCCTGCATCCAATTGGGCCAAGGATGGAGACCTGTAGAACCCCACTAGTGACAGGTCACCAGTTTGATGTCACCCCATTCACTACAACCCTTTGTGCCCAACCCGTGAGCCAGTTGCTCACCCACTGCATGATGTGTTTATCCAACTGAATGCTGGGCATTTTTTCCAGAAGGATCCTATAAGAGACAGTATAGAAAGATTTACTGCAATCCCAAAAGACTACATTAACTGGCTTCCCTTGGTCAGCTAAGTGGGTTACCTTGTCGTAAAAGGAAATAAGGTTTTATAAGCAGGGCTTTCCTCTCATGAAGCTGTGCTGGCTGTGACCAACGACTGCATTGCCTTTCCAGTGATTTTCAATACCTCCCAGAATAATCTTGTCAGTGACTTTCCCAGGTGTTGATATGAGACTATGGGCTGTTCTCACAGCAACACCAGTTGCTGGCTAGGCCACTGCCCTTACAAGTAAGTGCTCACAGTTGTGTCTGTCAGCTGCATTGTAGGAAGCCTTGTAAATACAGAGAAATATTTAAAAGAAAGTGAATCAGCTCTTTCTGTGGTAACAAATGGAGAGTAAGATTGTTACTATAATAAATTAAACTTCCTTTATAGTACAGGCACACAGATCCTCCCCACATGGAGCAAGATTCTTGGTATTTGCCCATTACACAAAAATACACAACCTTCAGATTTCTGCCTGGATATATTGTGAGCAAGAGGCTATTGAAAATTCTTGGTATGTGGGTAGAAAATGCTGTATTTGAATTAATACAGAGCGCAGGTTTTGAGAATTAGCTATGTATTATTCCTTTGACAGCAACCAACCCTCACATTAACTTGCAAGCTAAATGCTGAAAGATATCCTGCCCTGCTTTTCAAAGACTTTAGTGGGAGTTAAAATTCGGTGGGAGCTATAATTCCCCCACGGGAGAGGAGGCAATCTGCAAGCCGAGGGAAACAAATCTTCTCCAAGTCATGTGTACATATTTCTGAATTTCTTACTCATGTTCTCCAAACTCAGGATTAGGGATGAAACAAGAACAAACAGCTAAAACAGTGCAGGAAATACATTTACCATCACTGGGCTAGACTCTTTTTATGTGTAAATCAGGTTGGTGACAAACAGTCAAAGAGACTATACCAATTTGCAGCAAATGAATGTCTCGCTTTATTCTAGGTTAGTAGCAAGGTCATTAATATCTTTCAGTTTTATATTAGAAATAAGATTTATTTTTTAAAAGCTTATTATCTATGAAAACCCTAGTGACACCTCTTTTTACATGCTGTACTATTAATGCACAATTCCAACAGGTTGTCTGTGCATTAGGATGAGTGATAATCAAAGGCAGATGTCAGTAAGGGACAGCTCACCATTTACAACCCTAAAAGACAGACTATAAAACCAAAATCTTCTTTTCTTTCCTGAAAATGTACAGTGCTTGTATGATCACAAGACTTGCATAGCCATTAAATAGCAAAAGAGAATCAAACTTTTACAGCTGCTTTTCTAAAAGGAAGAGCAGAAAATCACATAAGTTTCTCTGTGATCCTGAGTATCATAGAAGGGAGAAGTACAGAATTTCTGTGTCTTTAGCCAGCACAGCGTCTTTCCTTGAAGTCTGGTGTTTAAATATATCTAGTAATCTGACCCAGACTTCTCACCTTTCTCCACAGAAGTCAATGCTGAAAAATGCCAGACTCAGAAAGACTGTATTTAATATCTTTTACATGAGTATTTGACAGATTTTCCACAGCAGTTAGGAACCTAAATACCCTTGAACATCGCTGGTTGAAAAGCTTGATAAAAATGACCTGAAATAAGACCCTGAAGTAATCAAATAATGACAAGAGAAAACATAGACTGAAGATACTCACATATACATGGATATGAATAAATTGTTCCAGTATAATCCTATCCAGATTACATAAATGCATCTCATATAAATCTCATACAATGACAAAGAGTAGGTGGGTAGCAAACTGAAGCACAAGGCATCTGGACTTTAAACATTTTATTCAGTTATAAACGGAGTTTTTGTTTCATCATAGTATTAGAAAATAAATATGAAAATACTACTCTGTATGCTTCTGTTAAATTAGTAGCTCTGTCTTATATCTGTCAATAAAAAGATTAGTAAAACTGAAACTCAAGACAACATATTCAATGTGGTTAACATTGGAATATGTAAGATAATTATATAACTGAAACAGAAATGATGTCATTTTATCTTAAACAGTATTAAATTATTGACTGTTGCATTGTATACCCTCTTATCAATGAATTAAATGCACTGATTTTTATCACAGTAACAAAATTTAGTAATTCATGATGCATATGGGAACAAGTAAATTTTGCAAAATTCTTTTGTTTGGGGTAAATGTAACATTTAGGATGTCAATAAATAATTTAAATTCTTACTCCTCTGTGAAGTCATGGTATCAGTTATTTACAACAAAATAAATCCTGAAATACTGTACCAAGAGATTTGCAACTTGCCTAATAGACACAATAAAAGAACATGATTTGTCCTTCAAGCAAGAAGATATATGTGGGGACATCCCAGACTGAATCTATCCACCTGTTTCATGATCAACTTTCTTTTCTGAATCAATATGTAGTTTTTATACTATTATTTAAGTTAGTTCCCTGCCACAATAATTTAGAAGTAATTTGAGAATAGAAGACTAGAAGTAATAAAATCTGATTTTAGATAAATTATCTTAATGTCTTTGCCTACTGATTGAACCAACTGAGATCTTATTTAGGTTTGGGTTAGAGATGATAACTACCCTCCCCTAAATTTCCCAGAGAACATAAATTGAACTGGGCAGAGTCAAAACTCTGTAAATCAAGGCAGATGATGTATGTATGTGTGTGCATGCAGTGATTAGGCTGCAGAGGGAAATGATGCAACCCTTAAATGTTAGTTGATGTCTAAGAATTCCTGAGGGAATTCATTCTATTTCTAACCTGAAAACAGCCCAGTAGTTAATGCTGTTAGGGTTGCTTTGAGACTGGGGTGGGGCAATATGTACAGTACTACATGGGATTTTAGTTGATGTTACCTCATGATCTTAAAATAAGAATGTTGTTCCTGGTTATGGCTATTAAGTTTCTATTTACACTGTAATTAAGCATACAAATTAGAGTGGGTACTTTTCCTGTTAGATTAGTTGAAACATTCAAACATTAAACACTGCAAGTAGCAACAATTGAATTCCACCTCTTTCATGGCCCCAAGTGTTACATGCTAAACGCTGGCATCAAGGAGAAACAAACCAACCAACAAATGACCAAGGTTTAGGTACAATTGCAAATTACGTTATAATAACAAATACATGGGTTGCATTTCCAGGCCTGCAGCAGGAGAAAGATGGACAAGGAAAGCAAAATATGCAGGCTGAAGTGGTAGATTGAGATAACTGGAACTGATTCAGGAGATAATTCAAATAAAAGCAACTTCATGTACTTCTCTGACTCGATTAGGTCAAACAACACAAAGTTGCAGACTTACTGAAAGGAAATTTTGCTTAAGCTGTCAAGAAAATCATCTGAAATGACATGACACCATTGTGAAAGTCTGAGTTGAGTGGCATTGAAGTGTAACAGTCGGTTATAGAGAAATAGAAACATAAACAAAACTGCTTTGACTTCTATCCTTGTTGGAGCTGAACACATTCAGACTTAAGTGGACGGACAAAAATTTGGGCAGATAGTCTATAATCCTTTCTAGTGCACAGAGCACTTTATGTTTCCTAAGACACATCTCAGGGATGCTGTAGTGGTTTGATTTGCATTTTCCCCTTTCTGTGAGATAGAACAGGGAGGACTACAAAGCAGGCACCAAACTTTAAAGAATATAATGAAGTTTATTACTACAAGTAAAATGGAATAAAAAGGAATTAAAGCAAATTAATCCCCTTTTTCTCCAGCATCTGCCCCATCCACCCATAATATAAAGACACAAACTTCAGTTTGCCACTCTATAACAATCTTGTATCAGTCCATATAGAGAGAGAAGTCTCTTTTGTTCAGCTATGGAACTTTTCCACAAGAACAATCTTCTCATGGCATCCACATCACAGCACAACCGCTGTCTGGGGTGGTTTTCTGTTGACATGTGAGATTCCCCTTTCTCAACCACAGCTTTCACCACAACTGTGTTCGAGGATTCACCTTTAGCTGCAGAGGCAACAATTTTAAGGACAAGAACTTCCAGAAAAAAACAAAAGTTCTCCTCATCTATCTCCAGGATAAACCCCGCCCGCTATAGAGAGAAAACNAAGACCATGACCCTGCGGCAGAGCTGGACCATGGCCCGGCCCACCAGCCCTGGGCCTGCACAGGTTTGCGCAGGCAGGGCCCAGCAGGGCCCCGCCGGGCCAGCCCAGCCCCCCTGGGGGGCTGAGAGGGGCCCTCAAGTTACCTCTGTCAATGCCGGAAGGGCAAGAGGGCAATTCCCTCCTTGTCCCTCTTTAAATCTGTATTTTGTAGAGGCGTATCCCTTCTCTAAGTGGCTCAGTAGAGCTGTCTATATTCAAATTAGTTAATTGATTGATTCTATGAAGTTCTGGAGGAAATTACAGCACCTGTTTCTGCAAACCACTTCCTCAAGGAAACAGAGCCAGAAGGAAGAAAAACCTGAAGAGCAGGAAGGGTGCCAACACATGACAGAGGCTTAAGCTGCATAGACCAGAAGTAATGAGTTCTTTGTTGCTGTTGCATAACTCCACAGGAAGTGCTCAAGTAAAATACCATGGGGCTGGACATAAGAGGGAGCACAGCTCAGCAGGTGAAGTACTTGGCAGAGGTGAAATACTTGGCATAGGTGAAATGACAGCTGCTTGTTGTTACCAAGGCAGGTTATGAATGCGTCCAGTTATACAAATGCATAACACCTCTAAAGAAAGTTTTCTGATGATACCTCATGTTTCTGCAGTGCAGACCAGTATCATAAAACAGATCACTATTTACTTAGAGAGTGCAGGGTTGCGTATAGCAAGGAGGTCAGGTCCATAAGTAAAATAGTTAAATCAGTTCAGTCCAAGCTGATGAAGCTATACCGCTTCCAACCCCAGAGATAACCTTTTGGTGTTTGCCTCAGGATCTTTCATTTAGATCATGATGTACAATACAAGCATGTTCTTGATTTTCTAGGGAATTTAAAACCAGGGAAGACGAGGGTTTGAGTGGTTATCTTTTTAACTTGCTGCTCTATTTATGGACCTAGTCTAATGAACAGATTTTTGCCTGACATGATATATATTGTCCCAAAGTTCTCACAATTTGAAAATCAATCAAGATTTCGTGTACTCTTTACACTCCTTCTATTTTTTTCAGTTGACAGAAAATGTAAATGCTGATTGCTATGCTTGTTTTGACTGTACTTTCACTATCATTAAAAATAAAGATGTTTTCTCTCCTGCAACACACTCTTAGCAGCCACCAACAAACACAATAAGACCCAGGAATATTCTTTTCAGAATTCCTTTCTCACCTCCACCTATCTGGACCATTTTCCACCATTGTCAACTATTACAGGATAAGGCATGTTCAATCATTATTGCAAAAACCTTAATGACTGCCTGATGAATTTTGGAATGATGCCTTAGTGTGAATCCCTATTTATGGGATTCGGACAAAATTAGGGCAATAGTAGCTTTCCCAGAAAATCCATTTGCTACTTTAAAAGAAGTAAAGGGCTAGTTTGATGTCACAAGAGTTCACATTTGTGAGATGAATTGTATATGCTAAATACATAGAAACTAATATGCTTAAAATCTCTGAACAAAACACTGTCTAAAACTCTGAAGTTCATGTCCAGTGTACGTGATAAGAAATTGCTATGCATAAATTTACATTTTGATTAGCAAGAGGTACTGAGCTAAAAAATACGCTTATATGCTTGAGAACAGTAAGAAAAAGCAAGCACACAGTTAACTAATATAATCAGTCTAAAGTGTAAAGAAAAATTATTTATATCTGAGTAGTTCTTGACCTTTTAGGCTCCCTACCATTCTTGATCTTAATGGGATTATTTTAAAGGTCTTTCTATAAAGGTCTTTTTACAAGGTAAATATACATGCGTATTTTTATAGGATGTTAGTCTAAAACAATAAACTCTTTAAAAAAAAGAATTAGTTTATCCCTGTTGACTAGAATATGGACACTTACTAAGCTGAACATAAATCCATATTGATTGAATGCCTTCATATCTCCTTAAATATATAAAATGTAAAAAGATTAGGATTAAGTAGAGAATGGTTCATAGGTTATGTAACATAATACCGATAATTCTTCAAGTATCTATCAAATGAGTCAAAAGCTGTGTTTGATTATTTAGCTTGCCAGACTTAGCCAGAGAATGTTTACTACACTTAGCAACAAGTATAGGAACAATAATTTTCAATGGCAACTTCCTGTGCAAAGGCCCAGCACTTCTCAATAATTTAAAACAAGTAGAACTGACCTACCAACAGATATAATAGAACAGCTCAGGAGTTGCTTGCTTTCTAAACCTCATAAGAATATTTTTATTTTTTTGAAGTGTTCATTTATTACTACGCCTAGCAAAGTTTTATTGTTTAACTTTTAAAAAAGATGAGGATATTTGTAAAACTTAAATCTTCCAGACTTCTCATAATGCTTCAGATATTTTGCTGATCAAAAGTACACAACAGTGAAAAATCCCTTTCAAATAATGAGTTTGGGGTTTTATTGTTGTTGGTTTAGGTTCTGGGAGTTTTTTGGTTGGGGTTTTTTTTAAACTTTAAATTCTCTGACATTTGCCTTTTTCTGTAATTGGTAGCTTGGGAATATGGCTGGGGTGATATCAGGCAGGTTTTAATAGTTTTTTTGGCAGCAGGATTAACACACATTTAGCACTACTAACAGTATGGAAACCAAGCAACCTCTAACTGTACAGTGAGAGAAAATAACAAGAAACATGTTAGTAATTCTTAACCTTGGCATAGACCTTGCTATGTGCTAGGAGATTCTCATACTCTTCAACAATTTGTTTGAGTGAGACCAGCAAGCATTCTAAGTACATGTGCTGATTAGGCCAAAGGAAGCCAATATAAACAATTACCTATTTAAGTCTATGGATTTTACATATTGTTGAGGTAATTAGAGTAATTGTTTTGTAATCAGTGGTACTCATCTTCAACAGATGCAATTCTCAAAACAGTCACAACTGTCAAAGCCATGTTTGACAAAATATTAAAGCTTTGACGAGAGTAGAAAAATGTTACTAAAAATTTACATCATTGAATATCTATTTTTTATGGAATACAGCTCTGCAGGAAAGTTGTGGAAAGATCCAAATAATTATCAAAGGGATGTGATCGAAGGACAAAGTACTGCAGTCAGATTACATCACCCTTTATAGAAAGATCTTTGTCACAGCTAGTTCCATATGAAGTAAAGAAAAGCTTTCTATTGAAGCTCCACTGAGGTTTCCATTAAAGGAAAGGTTTCTCATCAGGTAACAATTCAGTCCGAATATTAAAAGCATCAATACAAGTTCCTCTGATGTAACTTGAAAACTTATATAATAAATCAACTGCAAAACATTTTATTCTATGAATATTTGAAACAGTGTCACTAATTTTTAAAGTTTTCTAGACTCACAAAAAGATGAGAGAACACAAAGTCCTGAAATGCCAAAATCAAGATTTATTTTTTTTTTCACTGCTAGGAAGCTTACTGAATCCTTATAAAATCTTAAAATTTTAAAGATAATTTCTTCCAATACAAGAAGTATACCTTGTTTTTTAAAAGTTTATTTAAATTTAATACTTTGGGTTTAAAGGTTTTCTTCCCCATTGATAAAACTTTAAATAAGCGTATCTTGAAAATCACAGAAACACAGAAACCAAAACAATTAAAAAAGTTATTGGAATATGCTATGAAGCTCTTGAAGCACAAACGTTCATGAAAAAGCCAAACCACTGAGACTTTGACTTCAATCAAATCAATAAATAATTAGAGAAACTGTCTATCCTAGAAATAGCTCACATAACTGCTTTGGATATGTAGATCAGGATATAGCCAGGAAAGAAGTTCAGTATCCCTTAAAATCCTGATAAGAAATTTAGCCTTTGTGCATGATGGGGGGAACCTGCTCTTCACAGAGAACTTATTTAATGGTCTTTCATTAAATGAGCAAAACTGAACCGAGTGATCTGTGCCCACTCCTGGCTTTGCATTGAGGCAGGCATGGCAGAACGCAGGGAAATAAGAAGTTTTGTCAATATCATGAGACATCATAGTGCAATTTTTAAAATATGCACCAACTTAAAACCAAAATTATACTGTGACAGTAACAGGAACATTGCAGAGAATACATTTCAGAAAGTACAGCCAGTTAAGAGAAAATTTATGAGACAGCAATAACTGCCTCAATAACAAACCTGTACTTTTATGAGCATGCTTAAACTATTCTGCTTTGAATGCTAAGGGAGGTGGATTAATTTAGATAGACAGAAATTACTGTGTTCAATACAACTGATCCACAGCACAGTAAAACATTTCAGAGGGCATAGTTTCAATAGCATGAACATTATTAAAATGGTCAAAACTTCATCTGTTTGCTGAAAGCTGAGTTTCCTCAGCTGTGACAGAGATGTACATAGAAACAGCACCTACTTTATCCGAGCCTTCAGACTGTATTTTTTTTCCTTCTCAAAACAAAACTTGTGTCTGTGAAGTGCTCTGGCCTTTTGAGCAGTACAGTACAGTAGCCTGATGCAGTTTCAGTTTCCTACTGAAAAATAGTGATTTATGAAAATATGAATATTGATCTAATATCAATATCCAACTGAGATGGACAAAAACTCTCTAACAGTTTAGAGTTAGAAAGTGTATGTTTAATTTCAGTGCTGGGCAACTGTGGCAATCATTCCCTAAATGCGCAGTGCAAAGTTACAAGCTGTTACAGAGTCTATGTATTTCCAAAAGCATTGAATATCCATAATACAAATACATATTCATAGTATTAATACCTCCTACTCCCAGCTTCGTATGATAATTAGCTTGAAAGCAATTAAGCATGTGTAGTTTGTCCTTTGATTTGGGTCTGGGGGCTTTTTATGTGGGAGGTGGTCGTAAAATGAGGAAGTAAGGTCTTCTACTTCGCTCTGAACTTTCCACCTTTTGGGTTTTGACAATACAAATTACTCCCCGAGGGACTCACATTTCCCTTCTACGTGACTTTAGAATGGGTTTCCAAATGGAGGAAATTGGCAATCGTCTGCATTTCTTTAGATCAATTTATCAATGTTGCTGTTTCTCACTATAAGTACAGCTAAACAAATACAGAAGCAAATGGTTTCACTCCCAAATCTGGCTTCCTGACTAACTATTACCTTCTAAGTAATTTCAGCTAGGCTTGTCTATCTCTCTAACTACTTTTAGCAAAACTAATCTTTAGCTAAAGCTTTAATAGTTATTTAAAATCTATGTTTCAATAGGTCTGTGCAAACTACAAATCATCTATACTCCTCCAGGTTACCACCGCAATCTTCATACTCATATTAACTACCAACAGTCAGGAAGGCAAAATCATTTCAGGAATTTTAACTCGATTTAATTCATAATTAGCCAGATTTAACTTAAATTGTAGACTTCAGAAAGCATATGTAGGCTTTCTTCTTCTGTTAACTGATCATTTTGAAAGATAAGCATGAGGTAAATAATGTCTCAGCTTCTGCATCCCCAGGTTAGACAGACAGCTGATTAACCAACAGTGTGCCCAGGTGTCCAAGAAGGCCAACAGCATCCTGGCTTCCATCACAAATAGTGTGTCCAGCAGGACTAGAGCAGTGGTGAGACCACACCTTGAATCTTGTGTTCAGTTTTGGGTCCCTCATCACAAGAACCGTGAGGTGCTGAAGTGAGTCCAGAGAAGAAGAAACTGGGAAAGGGTCTGGAGCACAAGTCTGATGAGGAGCAGCTGAGGGAGCTGGAGCTGTTTAGTCTGAAGAAGAGGAGGCTGCAGAGGGACCTTCTCACTCTTCATAACTACCTGAAAGGAGGCTACAGCCAGGTGTGGGTTGGCCTCTTTCCCTAGGTAACAAGTGACACGACAAGAGGAAATGACTTCCAGTTGTGCCAGGGAAAGTTTAGTTTAGATATCATGAAAAACTTCTTGACTTAAAGGTCAGCAAGCACTGGAGCAAACCACTCAGGGAAGTGATGGAGTCACTACCCCTGGAAGTACTTAAAATAAGTGTAGATGTGACACCTGAGGACACAGTTTCGTGGCAGATTTGGCAGTGCTGAGTTAATAGTTGGACTTCATGATCTTAAAGGTCTTTCCCAACCCAAATGATGCTAAGTCTAGCACATTGCTAAAGGAAAGACTCTGGCCTGACTTTGGCCAGACTCCACCTGAAAGTAAAAATCAAGAACAGTCTTTGGCCTCTCCCAGTTCATGCTTGCTTACAAAAAGCCTGAGAGCTGGTTGAGAATGTTTTTTGTTCAAGAGCTCAGTGATGGCAGAGCTTTCAAAAGTGTTTGTGACATTAAGTACTTTCATTCTTTTCTCTTCAATGTTTTGTTAAAAACTGCAGGTTTGACCCTACAACACTTCTTCACTCAGAACTCCAGAGTTTTAATCAAAGCAAGCGGTGACTAGAATATGGGGTGGTACAGTACTGAAATCTGTTCACAGTTCTGCCATTTTCAAACATCCTTGAAGAATACCTAGCTCACTTGAACTTGGCATGTGAAAAAGCAGTATCTGTTAAATTTCAAGGACTTCACTGTGGTCTATTTTTTATTTCTCAAGGTAGGGAAGGTCATGTGATATGTCCTATACTATTTTAATTCTCTCTTTTAGGAATTCCTCAGCTTTCCCACAAGGAGTCTGGATTATGCATTTTTGTGGATTATGCATCTGGATTATGCATTGCAAGGCAACCACATACAAACCCAAACAGTCAGTGGAAAGGTAACATTTCTCATGATTATTATTACTAAATATTCAAAGGATGATTGCTTATTGATAATTTTTAACTCAGAGCACCACAGATACTGGGGATAAGTTTACCAAGGTTTCTAAGTGNTTATGCATTTTTGTGGATTATGCATCTGGATTATGCATTGCAAGGCAACCACATACAAACCCAAACAGTCAGTGGAAAGGTAACATTTCTCATGATTATTATTACTAAATATTCAAAGGATGATTGCTTATTGATAATTTTTAACTCAGAGCACCACAGATACTGGGGATAAGTTTACCAAGGTTTCTAAGTGCTTTCTAAGTGATCTTGAAATGGTTTTAATCAAATATCACAAAAGAATAGTAAAAAAACTAGTGAGCAATGAAAAGAGTATGAAAAAATCTTCCAAAGAACTTAGCTGACTTTATAAGAAAAAATGCACTTATTCTGTCAAAATTTATCTGCAGCACAAGTGAGGAAAATTTTGATTTATGACATTCTTTAAAGAGGACTGTCCTGGTTTGGACAGGTGTCTACTAAGGAAGGCAGGAGTCCCCCTCCCACCCCGGAATGGAAAAATGTAACCCCCTTCCTTCTGAACTATTATAATTTTGAAAATGAGGGGCTTTCAGGCAAATATATCAGAAATAGGAATAACAGGTCTTTACTTATATATATACATATATGTATAACAAGACAAAGCAAAAAAAACAACAATAACTAAGGCAGTAACAAGTAATAGGAAT
>VYZQ01021487.1:22685-41514 GCA_013400655.1 Mystacornis crossleyi
CCAAATGATGCTAAGTCTAGCACATTGCTAAAGGAAAGACTCTGGCCTGACTTTGGCCAGACTCCACCTGAAAGTAAAAATCAAGAACAGTCTTTGGCCTCTCCCAGTTCATGCTTGCTTACAAAAAGCCTGAGAGCTGGTTGAGAATGTTTTTTGTTCAAGAGCTCAGTGATGGCAGAGCTTTCAAAAGTGTTTGTGACATTAAGTACTTTCATTCTTTTCTCTTCAATGTTTTGTTAAAAACTGCAGGTTTGACCCTACAACACTTCTTCACTCAGAACTCCAGAGTTTTAATCAAAGCAAGCGGTGACTAGAATATGGGGTGGTACAGTACTGAAATCTGTTCACAGTTCTGCCATTTTCAAACATCCTTGAAGAATACCTAGCTCACTTGAACTTGGCATGTGAAAAAGCAGTATCTGTTAAATTTCAAGGACTTCACTGTGGTCTATTTTTTATTTCTCAAGGTAGGGAAGGTCATGTGATATGTCCTATACTATTTTAATTCTCTCTTTTAGGAATTCCTCAGCTTTCCCACAAGGAGTCTGGATTATGCATTTTTGTGGATTATGCATCTGGATTATGCATTGCAAGGCAACCACATACAAACCCAAACAGTCAGTGGAAAGGTAACATTTCTCATGATTATTATTACTAAATATTCAAAGGATGATTGCTTATTGATAATTTTTAACTCAGAGCACCACAGATACTGGGGATAAGTTTACCAAGGTTTCTAAGTGCTTTCTAAGTGATCTTGAAATGGTTTTAATCAAATATCACAAAAGAATAGTAAAAAAACTAGTGAGCAATGAAAAGAGTATGAAAAAATCTTCCAAAGAACTTAGCTGACTTTATAAGAAAAAATGCACTTATTCTGTCAAAATTTATCTGCAGCACAAGTGAGGAAAATTTTGATTTATGACATTCTTTAAAGAGGACTTATTAAAAAAAAAAGTATAGGTGCAAACTAAGGGATGGATGTAATCTTGATGGGAAAAATTAAAAAAAAAAAAACAAGAAACCAAAACAAACCTGCAACCTGTGACATCTAAGAAAAACAAAGCAGCCTGAAACAGTGTCACAAACATGTCAAATATGAGGCTGGAGAAACCTGAACCAATATCCTCAGAAACTGCTGCCAAAAATGCTGTTTTCATTCCCTTTAATGAAACAACTATATTCCCAATCCAAAATCAAACTTTCCCAGGTAGTGTAAATGACTATGATACATATATACAGATGCATGCAAATTATCTGCTACCTGTATTGACATTTTAGTCAGAGGGTTAAGGGCACCTATATGGTAATATGCTAGATTTTATTTAATTAGCTCAGTCAGATGACAAAAGCAACTGAGGTAAACAAGTATTCTTTCATTCATCCTAGGTTAAGTTTATTTTAACTAAAATGTGTCTCTAGAGGAGAATCATTGTCATATCTCTTGTTATTAGGCACAGAAAGAAACATAAACTTTCAATGGAGTAAATCTAACTGATTAGTCATCATTTCTTTTTGATTCTGTAAGGCTGGAATAACAGATAATAGCTTTTCCATTGGAAGTGAGGATAGTTATCAGTTGAGCTCTACTGTTCTTTGAAAATGTAAAATAGTAAGTAAATGGCGAAAGAAACAGATGATTTTAGTCCATTGCCCATGGAATTACTCCTTTCCCTTGAAAAACTCCAAACCTACAAAAACCATGGACCCTTTTCACTAGGCAGTCAAGTTCGTGTTCGGCATCCTCTGAGAAAATGTGGAGCTGAAGGGAAGGAAGAATTTGAGGAATGTTGGGATGTTAAGAAAATAAGGCATTCCACAAATAATATACTTTTATCTTTCTGCATAGTTAATGACAGAGCTGTTTTACAGAGTAAGGATTGCTATTCCTTTCTGTAGTCTAGTTTCATATTGCTCAGAACAAAATCAAGACTGAGATTCTACAGACTGAAAAAACACTGAGAAATTTTCTGAGAGGTATAAAGTGAAAGAAGAAGAAGAAAAAGAAAATTTGTAAGATATATCCTACACAAGAGCAGACTACAGAAATAATCATTTGCATAATATCTCACAGGAAAAAACCAACATCCCAAAATAAAGCTTTCTGAAGTGGATTTAAAGTCTAAGGTAAGTGAAAATGCTACAGTGAAACTGTGCACCCTGAGAATAAGACTTCTGATGAAATATGTTCCTTCCATTAAAATGAATTTAAAATTCAAACTTGATTCTTTATTCCCAAAATGATTTTATGGAGAACATTTTCATGATTTCTGTGCTGCCAACTTCTTTTTCTGATCTCAAGAAATTCCCTTTTACATGCAATAAAAATTATCCTGTTCAAATAGAAATCATAAGAACTGGTATTGTCAAATGTGTCAAACTTAAGAGGTTTTCTTCTCACAGCATAACCTACCCAGTATTTCTTGCACCCTACTGGGATGTTGATTCTTCCTTCCACTTCAGCACTGCAGAAACTTTAATGCCAATTTAACAGTTTTCTTTCTAAGAAGTAGCCTTGCTTTTGCTGATATTTTGTTCCTGGGTTTGTGGCAAGATCTTTCTAAACTCATAAATAAATGGACAACCAATTTGGAAACCCCAGTGAAAAGCCTTCTGAAAACTCAATTTTTCTGTAGAAATTCTCCACAGAGGTACACAACTGGTGTCTCGTGGTTGCTCATTCTTGGAGAATTCATGAATGTCTTTGTTTCTTTATGATTTCTGTTTTTATAACATATCATTTATAACATGGTTTAATTAACACCCCATCTGTCATGGGGTGACTTTATGCTGTTGTATCCCCTATCACTGGTCTACACCCAGACATGATTTCTGTGCCTTTAAACGGAGCCCGAGAGAGAAGAGAGGAAAAGAAGCAGTTTTGGTGCTTCAAGGACATAGAGATTAGGGGGTTGTTGCTTGCAGAGGGCAAGGAANGGGGGGTTGTTGCTGCAGAGGAGCAAGGAAGCACCCTTCCAGTTTTATTTTTTTCTCGGCTCTGGTTCTTTGGGGAGAGAGAGAGAGGGAAAGGGATTTTTTCCCTTTTTCCCCTGGGACTTGATTTTTTTTTTTCTTTTCCCTTCTTTTCTTTCCTTCTGGACTTGTTCAGAATATCAGAAAATCACAATTCCACCGGAAGATTTTCCACCGGTTTAGGCGGGGGGCCCCCACTCCGATCCGGCTCTTCGGAAGAGGAGAGTGACCACACTCACGGAAGGACTTTAAAATCTTTCAGGTTTCTCTTCACAGCGAGAGGTTTCATTGTTTAGCATTATTATCCTTTACCTGTGTATTTGTTAAATAAATAGTTTTATCTCTTTCACTTTCCTTCTAGGAAATGAGTTTATTTTTTCCCGAACCTGGTAGGGGGAGGGGTGGTTTGTAACCTATCCTCTCTCTTGGAGGATATATTTCTAAATTTGGCTAAACCAGCACAATATCTTTTTTTATGTCGAACATTGCTGAAAACAACTTATGATGAGAACTTCTACAGCAGAAACAAATGTTAAATACTATCCTTGAATGCAAATATCAACATGCAAGAAGAATTGATTTATTTCATGTCTGTAAGGCAGATATTTTTGTTTCCAAGGACAGTGAATGTTGGAAGGTTCTAAAAAATAATAATTTTTTTAAAATGCTCAGGGTATTCAATAAACCTGAATATAGTTTATTTTGCTATCCTTGCTACAGGCCAATTCAGAAGAAACTCTTTTGCTCTGAGTTGAATAATGTGCAAAATGAGCTGAGATGAAAGGTGCTACTTAAATTAAAAAGCATTATGAAGGTCTAATGCCACACTACTTTTTAAAGCCAAATGCTCTTACTTCTTGTCACTTGGCACATTTCATTCAAATTAACCCAGCTTTTAAGTTTTCATTTTGCTTCTGGTCTGTTGGAAAATTTGTATTACAGCTCATAAGAGCTGTTTGTTATCTAAGTGTAAATGAGGTCTTGTATCTCATTTCCTTACTCTAAAGCAGAGTCAGCTGTACCTACAGATAGCCCTATAAAACCTCTTCTCAAAGGTCTTCAATGATGGAGAATTCTCACTCTCTGCAAACATGATTTTATTTTCTATTCCGTTCTATTGCCTTTTCTAGTTCTTGTTGTGTAAACTGAACTGTGCTTGCAACAATATGAAGAAATTCTTTGTGCACCTAATGAAGTCTGTTAAGTAGTCACAAATACTAAGTGGGTAACTTGTGTGATACCAGTGTATTTCTATGTCTAGCCTGTACATTAAGTGTACCTGAAAATGTTCAGCAAAGAAATTAAATTCTCTGGGATCCTGTCTGTTGTAAAGATTATCAACCTCCTGTATAAATAATAACACAGGATTTTCAAATTCTGTAGATCTCTCTCTTGAAGATCCTTCTTTGCCCAGGGTCAAGATTACCTTCTTACTGCTTGTTGCAATAAGTTGTAACATTCGCTGGTTTACAGGTTTGCCACACCCTCGAGAAATATCATATTGTTCTTAAATTGACTATCATGAAGGAGTGGTTTGGTCTACTTTAAAGAATCACCATCAAATGTATTGGCAAAGAATGGGTTTTAGTAAGAACTTGTGAGACTTTAACAGAATTTGATGCCAATGTTCACTCAATCACTTATTATATAGACACATGTAAGAAAATTGGATTCGAATTTAGAGTGACTTAATAGAGACTGGGTACAAGCCTTAGATGGTACAATAAGAGCAAACTTCTTTATTTGTCTTTTTTATTTCTAGCCAGAAAAATGTTTTCTTATTTGTAATAAACGATGTGTTTCAGAAAATGCTGACGGGTTATTGTAAATAATCTTCTCCCCTTCTAGTTATTTTTAAATATCAATAAATATTTTATCTCCCATGTAACCTAGTAACACATTTCAAACCACTTTTAAATTAACAGGAAGTTAAGTTACTCAGTTGCTTTTTCTTTACTTGAGTTTAATTTGACTTTTTTTTTTTTTTTTTGGCAAGGGATAAATCCTCTGAATTAAAATATTCAGATTGGACAGGGTATAATGTCTTTAATCAGTGAGGCTTGAAGAAAAATTGATATCCCCCAAACTGAGATATTATTCTATCTGAGAAATTAAACCTGGACAATGAAAAATAATGATCCAGACGACATTGAATATTGAAAAGTTACTTAATTTTTCTGTTGTAAATGGGAAGCTTGCAAAGACAAATGTAGGAACTGAGAAAGCAGAAAAACATAATTCTGACAGTAGTGCTTTCACTCCCTAAAAAAGTCATCTTCAAAAATCATGAAGAAAAATACTAAAGTATAGGAGTTTTTTAATTAACGGGTTTTTAGTTCACAGATTTAACTGTATAGCACATATATGTGCATGTGCATAAAAATAGTTATTATATNNATGTGCATGTGCATATAAATAGTTATTATATTATTAATTATTATTTTACCGATATAACTAATTTAAATTTTTGCAAATGGAACATTAATAGAGAGAGACCAAATGCTTAATAGGGAAATCAGTGTGTCAGAGTCTCATGCTGGCCAGGTTCTTTTTGATATTTTCTGAGTGGAGTACGCAAAGTTTAACATCACATTTACATCTGTGGAGATAGTTGATGTCAAATGGAATTTCTAGTTTAGAGGAGTGATACAAAACATACTGAAAAAAATAACATAAATGAAGGTTACACTTACAAAAATAAAACTGCAGTTGCAGTACACAGTTCAATCACAACACCAATGAGGTCCCAATTATCAGGTTCTGCAACACACTCACAGTCACCATTCTGGGTGTCCACAGTTGCTGGGAAGGAGAACATGGGTTGAAAACAGCTCATACTCATTCCTGTCTTTGAGGCACCTTTGTTAATTGTTTAGCTTTTCACCCTGTGAGTTGGGCTGGGCCACATGTTCACTTTCCTCATCCTGGTCTGGCTAACACAGGGAGACATTCATGGTCTTTTGAGGCACTCGGGGGAGAAACATTTATACCACAGGTTGATCACTGAACTGCTGACAACTGTTTACCTAGAACAAAGGCCTTCCACTGGTCCCCAGTGTGTGGGGATACAGACAGCTGCTGTGAAACAGCTGTGGTCAGTCACACCGTGTAGTACTCCCCGAGCTTCCTGGGCCTTCTTGCCAATCTCCTCTGAGCCTTCTTGCATTGTGGGGATTTACTGGTCTGTGACTCAGTCACATAAAGGATATTATTTACTAGTAACATTTACAGCTATGGTAGAGAGCAATCTCAAGTTTCTCAACATGTTTTCTTGATTCTAAATTAAATATTTTTGGCTTACAGAATAGGAAGAAATTGATCAAATCATTAAAGGTAAAAACTAGAAAGACTTTGAGGAAGGAAGATCTACATAACATGAACTGCTTTGTCATGCATTCATAAAATTATATTTAAATGAGAAGCTGTTCTAGAATTTTACCTTGATTTTATCTGTTCCAGAAAATAATTTTTCCACTACTGTTTACGTAACAGTTGTGTTACTAAGAGACAAATCCCAAGGTTTTTATGTACTTTTTGAAAATAGTTGGTTAAGAAATTTCTAGAAAAGCTGTGAGACACATCTTGCATCCAGTGAATGGTAACACCCATTAGAAACACCACCAGTACCACTGACAGTATATTGAACATTCACAAATGGTAGATTTTATCCTTTTGCAGAAAGTCAGTATTAGAACCACTGTGGTACTGCAAGCCTGTTCAATTCCAAGGCTCTGAGGATAACGTCTAGAACACTGTTGCAGAATATCAAAGCTCAATTAGTATTCCTTCTATGAAAAAGTTTTCCTTTCACATGTTCACCACCCACAGATCTTTTTTTAAAAATTTTGGCTTTTTTTGTTCTTTAGCCTATCTTATGCATTCATCTGACAAATCCTAAAAGTCAGAAATCAATGGTCATGTCTCAGTTTTGAAACTGAAGCTTTCCCGTGAAGGACATGGACAAATAATTTGCTGAATTGTTTACATCATCCAAAACTGACCTAAATATGGATGTGCAGGAACATAGGTGCATAAAACATATATAAGTACTGATAGAAGTACAATAGGAGTGAAAATCCTAAAGACAGGTTCAGTCTGGGGAATGTAATTTACCAACAAGTGGGTAGTGTCAAAACTATGCTTAAATGCTTGAATATCTTTCTAGCTATAACTGCAATTCTTTACCTTGCGCTTGATAAATATCCATCCAGTTTATGAGTTCTGTCCAGATATAATTAAAACATATTTTAAATACCTAAAATATATTAACTTTATTTCTTTTATTCCCATGGTTCAGCTGTTGCTTTGGCTGCATACATCTCTTCTTACTCCCACACCTAAATTCATGTCACTGTGTCAGATCTAAGACAAAGAAAGAAATATGTCTAAATACATGGATGTCAAGGGAGTGATTTACCTAGCAACAGTAACTATGTGAAAGTTTTTCAGAAATTTCTGTGCATTTAACAGTACCTTAATGGCTTACATTTTAGAGGTTTGAAGAAATGGCTGGGAGGATTCTAGCTAAGCAAAGCATCAAAGACATACAATGCACATACATTCTGGGAAATATAATGCCATCAGTTCACGAAGAAATTTATGCTCATGCTTTCCATAAATATTGTAAATATTTTGTTCATAAATCCATAGTTAGGAAAACATCATTTTACCCTGTGCTACATTGGATATAACAAATATGTGAACAGAGGAAACATGTTAGAATAAAAATTTCTCTGTTCTAATAGCCATCATTTTTTAAAAGCAAACCACCACATAAAGAATTATCTGAAGTTTTACAACAGTAACTGTGAGAATAAGGAGAGGTAAAAAGCTGGGATGGCACTGTGATATATAACTACCTACTGCTGTGTCAGTAATGCACACTGCTGACCAATGACCCAGGGGATGAAACCCCTAACGTACAGAGTGAACAGCTTTGTCTTAAACGACATTTAATAGATCCTACTAAAAGTGTGTTTCCATCAATTCAGCATAGTAACAGGTGAAAATAGGTTAAATATTATAAATCCAGAATAATCCACCTGAGGACTTAATCAAAGTCATTGTGTATAAGGATCCATGCTATTTAAATCCAATGTACAATCTAAAGCAGAGTATCCAGGTGAGATCATAGCTCAGAAAAAAACATATTTTCTATATTTTCTTTTCTACTCCAACCTATCTCATCTCTTTCCACAGACATTTGCCTTCCACTCCTGTAAATTCAATGTCTTTTATAAAGACACTGTAACCCAAATCACCAAAACTTTGATGTAGATACCCTGTAGCGAGCCCCCAGTGAAGACTGGAAAGGTTAAACTCAGAAAAAATGAGGTTTTATTTTAGAAAAGTAATTAACTTTTTAAATAGGAAAAGTTCAAATTAGATCAGACTGAACTGAAATAAAGAAGAGCTTACTGCTAATCCTGACCATCATGCTTTTGCTTCCAAGTGTGGTTTAGGCAACTTTCCAAACTGTAACAAACTCAGCATGTTCCAGATTGGCTCTCCAGTCATCTCTGAAGGTACTTGATGCTCTTCTGAGGAGGATCCTCCTTCTCTTTTTTCCCTGCTGAAGACCCCAAATCTTTTACTCCCACTGAAGAAACTCAGTTCCAAGGAGTGTCCCTGTACCTGTTTCTGAGGCAGTATTTCAGAAACTCACAACTGAGAACAAACAGCACAAAACACCACGAGTGGTGCTAGCCATGTTTGTTTGCTTCTTCTTCTGAGATATGTTTCTGTTTCTGACAATATTTATTGTGTTTTTCCTCTTCTATAGCCTTCTTCAACCTGGCTTCTTAGTATCATTTCTACGTCTCTGCCTTTCCCACAATTTATTTCTTCAACTTTGAGTCTTTGCATGCAGTTTCATTCTCTGTCTTCCATAACAATGATTCTAACAGATCTTCTTTCCCCTTCCCAAATCTTGAAGACTGAAAAGATATTTCCAGTGCTGTTCCTCTACTTCAACCAGTTTCTTCTGTCAGACTGTCTGATCCTTTATTTCTCTTTCCACTCATCTTCCCACATCAACAGCCACTTCCTCTTTTTTCAGACTCTTCCACTGATCTTCAAAATGACATAACATTGTAACATTAAAATGATATAAGGATCACAGAATCACAGAATTAATTAAGTTGGAAAACACCTTTGAGGTCATCAAGTCAACCTATTTCCTAATACCACCTTATTAATTAAACCATGTCACTGAGTGTCATGGAAAACACCTTTGAGGTCATCAAGTCAACCTATTTCCTAAAACCGCCTTATTAATTAAACCATGTCACTGAGTGTCATGGAAAACACCTTTGAGGTCATCAAGTCAACCTATTTCCTAATACCACCTTATTAATTAAACCATGTCACTGAGTGCCATGGAAAACACCTTTGAGGTCATCAAGTCAACCTATTTCCTAAAACCGCCTTATTAATTAAACCATGTCACTGAGTGTCACATCCAGTTTTTTCAAAACACCTCTATGGATGGTAACTCCACCACCTCCCTGGGCAGTCCATTCCAGTGCCCAGTCACTCTTTCAGTGGAGAATTTTTTCCTAATGTCCAGCCTAAACTTCCCTTGGCGCAGCTTAAGACTGTGTCCTCTTGTTCTGTCAGTGGTTGCCTCAGAGAAGAGACTGACTGTCATGGGTTAGCACAGTTTGGAGTTTTAGTTAAGAAAAAGAATTCCATCAGCCAAGGAAGTTATGCTTGTTGCACAGGGCTGCTGTTACTTCCTCCAAACCTGATAGAACCAATCAATTGACTAATTTGAATATTGACAGCTCTATTAAGCCACTCAGAAGCTGTTTACGCCTCTGTAAAAAACATCATTTGAAGACAGACAAGGTGGGAAATTCTCTCTTGCTTTTCCGGTCTCCGGCCAGGTAACTTGGGCCTGGCCGTTCAGCCCTACAGCTGGCTGGACCTGGCCCACTCGGCCAGCTGGGCCTGGCCATGGCCCTTCTCCATCTTGGCCCTGGCAGGGCCGGGCCATGGCCTGTGGCTCCGTGCGGGCTGGCCTCTCCCAGCACGGCTCTGCTTGGCTTAACATCTCAGCCGTTCCCGCTCCTTTAGAGCAGCCCCACCGCTCTGTGCAGGCCAAGTTCCCCCCTGCCTCCAGTTCGGCTGTCAAGATGAAATTTTACACCAAGACCAGCTCCGGCTGCCGCTTGGCAGAAACAGATAAGCTTCAGCTGCAACGACACAGGAAGATTAACCCCTCCAGTGCTGTAAGTTCCTCTGAGAGAGGAAACCTGTAGACATTAATCTGTTCTCATGTTAGAGGAAAGGAAAAGCAAAGGCACATGAATAGACCCCATCATTAGTGACACCTACGTCAGTGAAGAAGAGCTGAAGCCCAGAGAAGAGATAGAGGAGATGCTAGTAAGCTGAAATTTTTTTGTAAAGCTGTGGTGATAGACTGTGATATATTAGAGACTCCCTTGTAATTTCGTAATAAGCATGGGCAGGTAGAACATTTAACTGTAGTCATGAGCAAAGCTGCCTATGCTGAAATGGGTAGATGTTGAAGTGGCTGTGATCCACTGAGAAGCCTGAGCAGAGAGAGATAGTGATGAGATGAAGACCCTTGCTCCCAGGGAAGAAGAAGACCTCTGTTCCTAAAGATGAAAATGATCTTAGAGATAGATGAAGAGAACCTTTGCTCTGGAACTTCTCATCCTTAAACTAGTACCCCATTAGCTATGAGTGAACCCTTGAAAACAGTGGTGGGGAAAGCTGTGATTTGAGGGAAGGGACTCACACATGCCAACAGAAACCATCCCGGGTGACTGTTGTGCTGTGACATTGAGGCCATGAGAAGACTGTTTCTTGTGGATAAGCTCCATAGCATGAGCAAAAGAGACTACTCTCCCTAAATAAATTGATGAAAGACTATTATAGAGGTGATAAACTGACTGAAATAATCCCAAGTTTGTGTCTTTAAGTTGCAAGTGGAAAGTGGGAAGAGGATGGGGGGAGAAGTGTTCTGAAGGTTTATACTGACCAAAATCATAGTCTGTTATCTTTTCTGTGAGTTGGGTAAAAGGGGGAGGTGCTGGAGGAAAAAAAAAAGGGGGGGTTGCTTTAATTCCTTCTTATNAAAAAGGGGGGGGTTGCTTTAATTCCTTCTTATTTCTTTTTACTTTTAGTTCTATTAATAAACTTCTTTATATTCTTTAAAGTTTAGAGCCTGCTTTGTGTTTCTCCTAGTTTTTATCTCACAGAGGGTAAGGATGGAACAAACCCACTACACTGACACCCACCTGACTACAACCTCTTTTCAGGCAGCTGTAGAGAGCAATACTGTCTCCCCTGAGTCTCCTTTTTTCCAGGNCACCTGCCCAAAGTATATATTAATCCACAGAATTCTTTACTCTTTGGTGAGTGGCCGCGTGTGGCCACATGTGGCCATGTGTGGTTGCGTGGCATGGTCTGGCCATGGCAGCGGCAGACCCTTCACCACCAAGAAGACCAGATGGAGGGGAACAACCAGACGTCGTTGGGACCCCTAGGTGGATGATATGCTTCCACCTAATCCCTGTCACCTCTTCCTGTCCTCCCACCCCCCACGCATGCCTCTTTCTCTATGTCTTTCTTTCTTTCTTTTCTCTTTCCTTCCCTTTGCCTCTTGTACTATTAAATAAAATACATCAATTTTTTTGGCACCAACATCTAACATTGTTTGGTTTTAGTATCGTTTTTGGGAATATTTTGAACCTTCTCAAAGTTCCTTCTGGTTTCTGCACAGAGACTTAGTTTTCTTGGCTCTTCTGGGTTTAAACTGGATTGTAACAAGTACTCAAACTGAGGCCTCACCACTGTCAAGTACAGGGGAAAATGGACATATATGACTCAATTCTTGATAATTTTACTAGTGATAAGAGAATGTGGTTTTCTCACTGTATTCAAATGACATAACTACAGTTTGAGGGAATCTCAAGCAGAGAGATCAACACCATAGGAAGTACTACCAAGCAATTCAATCCTAAACACCAAAACAAAGCATTTTACTTAAATTTGGCTAAACTAATTCAGTTAGCAAGATTTTGTGGACAGCTCCAACAACCTTGCTATTCCATTCAATTCTTCCTGAAAAAATGTTTGCAACTATGCATTTTAAACTACTCCAGATTATTACTTTCCAGAGAACTGATTACTTTAAAATTCTATTTTACAAACTGTAGCTGAGGTGCTTTGATTACTGTTATTTGGACATTGACTTCCCTTCTTTCTTTGTCCCCTCCCATACATTTTGCTTATTTAGTTCCAGTATGTCTGTGGCTGGTTCTAGCCACATACTTGCTACCTACCAGCATTTTTTTTTGTTGGCAAGAAGCAGTAAGTGAGCATAAATGAGGTCCATGTCACATGCTAAGAGCTCTGTGAGTGCACAGTTCAGATGTAGTCTAGCCTTAGCACTCCCATCAGTGTTCTCTTTTTCCTTTTCCTGCTATCATTATCTGCCGTAAGATATTTATGTACACAGTTCTCCCTCTATAGCATGAGGCCACATGAACCCACTTTGTTTGCCTGGATACTTCACCTTATCTGACCAGCTGCAGGGGTTAAGTACTAGTTTGACATGGGTCTTGGGCTCATATCTGAATAACACCTCCTCATGTATTTCTCATACCAAACTAATTAAGTCCCGGATTTTCTCTGTATCTAAACCAAGAAAATCACACGTAAACTTCTTCTTCCTTGAACTGAAGAATACCTTGACTGGAGGTTAACAAGGTACCACTGCATTCTAGTAAAAAAATGTAGAAACAAAAACGTCTGAAGAAAAAATAAAAAATATACTACCTTTAGAGTCAGCCAGTACTGTTTTCCCTGCTAGCAATGTTCATCTGTTAGTAAATACTGATATTTTGCGAAAGTACACAGATGTAATACCTACTTCCCGTATACTGAAGAAGGCAGGAGGAGAGGCAACCACTGTAGATGTGACCTTGGTTCTTACACAGTTTAGAGGAATTCTTGACAAGACAGAGAATTACTTGCTCTGGCTGAGAAATATTCTAGTTTCAAACTGCTACCAGGGCAGAAAATAATAGCCACTGATGACATGCACCTCCACTGAACCATGTTCATGGGCAGCATGAAGTCAGTTTGCATAAAGTCCCAGATCTTAAAAGTCATGGTATGTGCTTTTTGCAAAGGTTAATGGAAAAACCATTTACGAAATACTATTTCTGGACTACAGTTTTGAGACCTTGAATAAGAGGATTCTTAGTCTCCATGGACCTTCTCTTTATGGCACAAATGTTAGTTAGCCGAAAAAAAAAACAAACAACAAAAACATCAAAATTTAAAAAACAGCTACAGTACTGCAGATCTTCAAAGATTTATTTTCTGCATTATCCATGTATGCTATCTGTGTATTTCATTTTACTTTAATTTTTTGTCAAAAAAATGACAAAATTTTTGACAGAATTGTAGAGTGTTATATTCCTTTTCATGTACCCATCACTCAATTTATAATAAAAATTTCAGTGCACATTAAAAAAATCCAAATTTTAATAGAAATTTGTTGTGGCAGACTTAAACTTTATGAAATTTTATAGTATTTTTAGAACTCTTAAAGTCATGTATTTCATTTCCAGCAAAACAACTTCTTTCTGAAGCACAAAGAGTGTTCTAGATATCCCATCAATAATGAACAGGGTATGTTAACAAAACACTCTTGTAAAAAGTACATTTTTTAAAACAGCATAGCATGTATGACACAAAGTTGTTTCATAAATGAAAAGTGAAAAATGAAAAGGGCCAGATGACTCTTTTCGTGCTTGGTTACCAATTTTATACATACGTGTATGGGATTCATAATACGGTATAATCTTTGTTGGTAGCTTTTAGTAGTTATACTTTCCAAGAAAAATAATTTTGGTTCAGTGATTCAAATCAGGTCTACATATATTGTACACTAAATTTATTATGCAAGCTTATCTTTTAGAAGTATATTTAGATGTGATCCCTGGTTGAGATCTACTTCATGTCTTCAGGTTAGAAATGACAAAACCTGATAGAAGGGGAGAAGATCTGCCCACTACTACACAAAAATCCTCATCTGCTGGCTAAGATTTAATTGTTGAAACAGGAGTCAGCTATGACTTCAGCACTAGTAAAATTTGCAGTTTGAGAAGTTACTCCCTCCTGTGAGATTATTTGTGGTATGGATGTTTTGCTTATGGTGGATTACAGTTTTAATGTAATATGAGTAACAACATAGTTCTTTTATACAAGTACTGGTCCTTTTTATTAACATGGCACACCTAGTTTGACATATTACCTAAGAGAATGAAGCTTACTGCTATACATATAGAATGAACTTAATGACAAAATTTGACCTCATTCTTACGTGGATTTTTAAATCTTATAACAAGAATTTCCCTGTTCTTATGGTGTATGCATTCCTCTGCATGGCTCATAATTTGCTTATTTATATTAAAGTTGTCATATAGTCATTTTCATATAAGAACATTCTTTTAACATTCAAATAGTTTGGATGATACTTACAGTATTATGCTGGAAATTTATCTAATAAAAACAATGTCTGTGGATAGAACTTCATGACACTCTGACAATTACTTAATTGGAACAACTTTTTTTTTTCCTGAACATGATGTGCCACTTAAATAATTTTACTGAGTTAAATTTTGAATAACTGAGGAATGGGAAGGATGTGCTCTGTACCTCAATTTTCAAATTTCTGAATGAGAAATAATAATGTTGAAACCTGCATGATATGTATTGCACAGCATGTGAAACTGATAGAAACATTTTTCTATCTTCTCTAATGCATTATGAAGCAGTTGACTTTTTGCCAGAATATTTCCTCATTCTTGTTCAGCTCTTGAAAAATCCCTCATCATCCACCCAGCATGTCTGTATGAATTGTCAACAGAGAAATCATCAGTTAAGCTGAATATGAGGCATGGAACTTAGAGTTCTGTAAAGTGTAGAAAACATGAAGATTTTAATAAGTCCTACTCTTTTCACTGAAATTAAAAGAAAAGACACATTCTCCTTTGTAATATAGGACTAGTATCACTTGCATTTCAGCCATGAGATGCCAGTTTCAGTGAAAAACATTTATAAGTTTGACTGACAGTGCAGCAGAGAGAAACCCTTGAAGGTGGCACAGCCAGCTAGTGTAGGACTGATGTTCTAACATGACTTGGATAAATGGAATTGAAAAACAAAAAATAATAACAAAAAAATCACTTTGTTCATCAGCTCATCATTTCCAGTCTGACCTGCTGCAAATAGCACAAAACCAAGACTCTGAAAACTTGCTTCCTGTTAGAAGCTCAGTCATTGCAGCTGCTCTGGCTGCTAATAAGAAAAAGGTTTCTCTCCATAAACACTCCCATTTTATATGAACTGTTGTAATACTTGGGAAAGTGATATACAGAGACAAAATAATTTCCAGGTTACAAAGAAAAAATAGAATTGATAGTTTTGGTTGCAAAGCAAGAAAGAAATGTTTCATGCTTCTGTATTTCAGGTAAGAAACAGGGCTGTCAGTACGTGCAACTATTAAAAATCCACGTAGAACTGATCCTTGTAAAACGTCGTGTTCTCCCAGAAAATCTGAGATCTAAAGCCAAAAAGACCAAGGAAATCCTGGATCTTCAGAGGGCAATCAGTATCTAGAATGATTATGGTTGATGGTATCAGAAGAAAAATCATGGTAGCTAAATGCAAAATACCTTAAATCAGTTGTATGTGTGATATTAGAGCATAAATAACTCAGCTGAGATCTAGTGATTGTTAATATTTGGGCAATTTTCTCATGCTATGATTCCTGTCAAAACCTGTAAAACAATTTGAGAATTAAAACCAGGCAAACAAAAAAAGGAATTTCACTCAGGCTTTCTGTTTAAATTACCACTACACTGTATTTTTTTCTGTTAAATAAAAGCACCTTTAGTTTCTTGTGCTTTGACCATTTATTAGGTGAGGCACAAATTCAAGGTGCTTTGGATATACATAGAGCCCTTTAATAATGCCATTAAAATCCTGTGCCTTTGCAGCAAGATATGGGTTTATTAAATAGATTCTTTGACATATTCTGCAGGTAGCTTGTGACTGGCGGCTGCTGATGCATCCTCAGGGCAGTGATGGAGTAAGGGACAATATAAAGACTCTAGGAGATGCACGACATTATTCTTCATGTAGTTTAACTGGTAAGGATTGTGATAAAAAAAAATTTGCCTTAATATCTGTAATGTTTTAGAAGTTGAACTCCACTCTGTGTTAAACTTTCCAGGAGATACGAAATATGAATAATAGATTGTAATTGAGATCAAGTTATGCCACACCAAGAATTTTCACAGAAGAGCTAGCAAGCATGAATATTGGCTGTATTTCCTGTTGTAGTCATTACTTTGAGAGATGTGCAGAATTTCAATTTCATTATCATAATCTGGTTTGATCTGGTGAGATTCCTATTCCTGGAGAAAAGAGTAACACACTTTAATGCTAACTTGCTGGTATTGCTAACAGGAGGATCTTCAAAGTATTTCTTCTCTGGGCTGCAGTACACTTGGACACCTGAAATGAAGCAGAGATATAAACTGGTAACCAATCTGAAATGAAAAATTTTGTTGTCTTGGTCTTCTTTTGTCTTGGTGAATTTCATAGGGAAATGTCTGAGTTCCAGTTCATATACAAAGCACTTTGTTATGAGTAAGAAAAGTATCATTTGCTAATGTGAACTGCATGATGAATGTGTGAATTTGTTTTCAACCTTACTCTCTTCCGGTAACAATTTGGGTTCCACCTCTATGCTATATTACTCCTGAATTTCATTACTTTTTAAAGTCCATCTCTTCCCAGATCAGTCACTACAGTATTGTATATCTATTGGGTATTTCTGGAAAATAGGCTTACAGCTGTATGGTCCCCAAACAAAACAATATAGCCGAAAACTTTGGGTGGATGTTACAAAGTCTGGTTCTCTTAATATCATGGATATATCATACATTACGAGGACATAGCAACTCTTGTTTGAATCACAAAATTGTAGAATTCCAAGTGAATGGAGTCTGTCTGAAGAAGTTTCTGAAAATTCATAGAAAGCATTAGCAAAGTTGTTTCTTTTTGTCCTTTCTGTTCTGATCCACCTGGGCAATTCCTTATGTTTCCATATCCATGCATAGAAAAAAACATCTTGATAGATAATTTGCATAATATTTCAAAGCGTTAAATTGTCTTTAGCTCTTGTAGTCTTTCTCTCCATTATATTGACTAAAAAAATTACACAAAATACAGATCCCTTACAATCACAAAAATTACTTGGTGCATTGTGTGTAAGCAAGATATCTTAAATAACAGGTCAGCTTATTGAAGTTAAGTGGATGTATCTCTTGCATGCTGCAGCTATGAAACTAATAACACTTTCTAAAAAGGAGCAAGGTTGAGTCACAAGTGTTGACTAAGATCAAGTCTCCCTGAATTTAATAGTTATTTTAAGCTTCTATCTTTCAGAGCATTCAAAACAAAACACACTAAAATAACAGTATTAGGGTTTCATCATCCATTCTATAAGTTTTTTCCTCCTTTCTTCAGATTTTATAACAATCTGGTAGGTATTATTTTACAAAAAGTACCTCAGTGTGTTGTCACTAGATTCCCCACA
This sequence comes from Mystacornis crossleyi, assembly GCA_013400655.1. Taxonomy (NCBI): domain Eukaryota; kingdom Metazoa; phylum Chordata; class Aves; order Passeriformes; family Timaliidae; genus Mystacornis; species Mystacornis crossleyi. The sequence goes on from VYZQ01021487.1 coordinate 40,309, forward strand.
ACAAACTTTCATTTATGACCACACATGATGAACATGTGCTTATTTTCATAGGTGAGGATGAGCAGTCCATGGTATGTGCTGCGAATCTTTTGCATGCAAAGTTGGAGGGCAGCAGGAACCAGATAGTCCAGGAAAGACGGAAAGCCAATTGTTGAGAGGCAGCAGAGCAGGAGGGGTAGTGCCCTCAAAGACAGAGGACACAGTCCCATGGTACTCAAGGGAAAAGAGCAGCTCCAGTGACTTGGTTCAGCAGAATGTTCAGATCACCAGGTTAACTTATAGCCAGGAAGGAGCTCCAAGACCAAGCTGGAAAGTCATGTCCACAGGTCAGGAACAGCAAGATATACAGGTGACCATAGGCACAGGCAAAGCTGTAATATAGCCCTGGCAAAGACAAGGGCAAGCATCTTGGCCTAAAAATATTTCTTGTGCAAAGAGGAGCAGAATGCTAAAAAGGCTTTTCATAGCCGTTTCCATCCAGGCTGTTTTCCCAGTACTCCAACCCTCATTTCCACAGCTGCACCGGATCAGGGCTGGCCTTGAGCACAGTCAAACCCCAGAGGGGAAGCGGGAGAAAACTCAGGACTCTGACACATAATTAGCAATGTTAATTTTTGCAACTGCATGCTACACCTGCTGTGAACAGTTACTACCAGCTTTCATAAACTGAATAAATTAATAATGTGTAGAATTAGTTTTATCTCCAGCATGCAGATGAAGTTGGTCTCTGAAAAAGAAATCCTAAACTCAACAGTAATTTGACCTCAATGAGTGAGGCCAGGATTTCATCCACAGAATTCAAATATGTTTCCAAAGATCACAAAAGGGTCTTAAAGTCCCTCTTTCATGTATGGAAGGGGTTCTCATGACAGTTAATAGGCTTGCATTGCCTTTATTTCTTCCTTGTATTAAGAACTCAGTTTACATTTGTAGCAAAAACAAGGATAAAAATGGCAACCTATTTACCTGAGGCTTCCAATTTAATTTGAAAACTGTACTTGCTTCCCAAGTACATCCTTTATATCACAATAATTTTTCACTTTCTTGAATTGGATGGGATAAAGAATGCAGCATGTACATTCTTATCATATGTTATGGTTTTGGCTGGGGTAGAGTTAAATTTCTTCACAATTGCTGGTATGGGCTATGCTCTGAATTTGTGCTTAAAACAGCATTGATAACTCAGAGATTTTTTTGTTATTGCTG
>VYZQ01021493.1:769-12266 GCA_013400655.1 Mystacornis crossleyi
TTTTGCTTGAGCATGAATGTCTACACATGATGTAGAGCACTGGAACCCTAAGCCCAAAAAGTCTATGCCCTGAACTACCTGTAGACTTCTGGTAAAATAAATTTTCCCTTGATATGCTTTATACATATCAGTCCTTACGGTAGAAGCAATTAAACTAGAATAACTTTCTCCCTTCCTTGCCTGTACAGAAATAACTTTAATGCAGACTGATGAATACTTGAGGGTACAAAGTAAAGCACTTTGAAATAAGGAAACATCACAGTCAATATGGCCCAGGGAATGGTGATTTATGTATAAGCATTACAACACCATATTTAAATACCTGATCATGAATTATATTGCTTCCTTGTCCTTGAATTGAGCCAAACTCATACAGGAGAATAATTTGTTTGGCTTATTGCAAGAACCTCCTTTACTTCCTGCAACAGAAAGGCAGTCTCAGTAGGATGACAGGTGGAACTGAAGAACTGGATTTTCCACTTCCCTCTGCTATAGATTTTGTGTGATGCTGGACAAAACCACTTCAGAAGTGGTTGTCTGAGCTCCTTTCTTACTGGGAAGGAGTCAAACACCAGACTCCAGGGTCTAATTTACTCAAAAGCTGAGTGCTCACAGCTGCTACCAAAACCACTTTTAACAGAGAAACAAAGAAAATAATCTAAAAATCTCAGACCAAGAAGGCATTAAATGTCTCCCTTGGACTAGTCAGAAGGCAAATGAGTCACGAGTATCTGCAACACCAACACTGGGGCTGGGTGCTTGCTATGCCAGTCCGTTTGAACTGTAAATACCTGTCCACAGCACAACAGAGGTGTCNTGAGATAATCTCTGATCTGCAGAAGAGCCTCAAGAGAGCAGCAAGAATGCTTGTGTGGGTCCCTCCTCTTTCCACAACAACTTTCTTTTGTATTATAGCAATTGAGTTCTGCCCTTTGCCCCTGCCCATATGAACGACCACTTGAGAGCAGACCAAGGCCAAGCTGGTCTTCAGCTGTGCAGATTGATACTCCTGCATCAGGACTAGGAAATAAACCTTCATGAGGGCTACCACACTGCTCTGAGATCATATGAGCTCCTGCTGTGGTGTAGCCTCCAGAAAGAGGAGTTTAAGACTGCAGAGAGGTAGTTGAACTCCAGAGCTGTGAACCACTCTACTGCACCGGTCGCTGTTGTGGGTAGATTTAGAACAGTGTGAGCAAGAGAGTAGTCAGGGTTAGAATAAATGCCTGGAAGCAGTAAAATCTTATCTTTCTGCTGAAAATTTATCTCTCCAGTAGGATTCCATTTACAACCTTGTTGGCATAAAAATAAAGGGTAATCACTATATTTTATCTTTTTTTTTCCCCCACTTTCAGATTTTCATAAGAATGCATGTTCAGTTTGGAATTTAACTGTCTCATCTGACTAGTTAATTATAAAATAACTAATAAAAGCCCAGCAAGCACTTATGCATTTTTTTCCCTCTCTGACTCTCTGGGGGTTGTCAGACAATAAACTTATGGAATTTTGATTTTTAGCTTTGTCTTTGCTGTTTTATATTTGCTTCTTCCTTGGTTTTATTCACTTTTCTCCTTCAAATATAAAAATCTAGTTAATCTCTCCAGAAATTAGTGAGGCCATATTGCTTTAACCTTGTTCATAATGGAGAGTACATGCTATCCTAAGAATTCTATGATATCACTCCAAAAATCTGCGGTGAAAAAAGTCTCATGAGAAAGTTTTGCAGTTTTGAAAATCCCTTACTGAATCCCTGAATTGCTAATGTACCAAAGAGTTGTTGCTTACATGGGACATATGATTTCATTTCACTCCCTTCTCTTTCTCCCCACAGAGCAGAGCTCAAGGGTAGCAATTTTTACAAAAGAGTTTGACAAAAGATTCAGTTCACCATAGCTCCTAAAAACATTCAGATGTTGAGGTTTATACAATTAATTGATTTTCTAGGCTATGAGCTACAAATGAAGGAAACTTCTGAATTTGTGAATAGAAAGAATCCCTGCAGGACAAAACAGTTTTTAGTAACTGGGAAATGAAGCTGGTACCCCAAAACCAAGGATTAATAAAGAGCAGGCAAGGAACTTTGGCGTCTCTTTGTGGGGAGATCTGGATCTGTTGCCACACAGGGTTAAACACTCTGTCTGTGTGTATATGTGTTTGTGGGTGTGAATCCATCTGTGCAGGCTCCTCCTGTGTCATGGCCAGGACAGACTCTCTCTGGTACCTGGCCCCCCTGATCACCCTATCCCTTCCCAGCCTTCCCTCCAGGATGTAATGAGAAAAGCAGCTGAACTCCCCCTGGAAGTTATCTTAGCACATTGCTAAGCTCCAGCATGAATAACCTGTCTTCCTTACAGCTGAGGATGATTTTGCCCACCCTTTTTTTCATATTTACATTCCCAGGATCTGAAACACAATAGCGCTTCCTTTGATTACTCACAGCTGCCTAATCAGCCTTGACATTACAAATCCTACTTTCCTTTTCTACCAAAGCAAAATGAACAACGAGCCTCTCCCTGCATCATAGGTCAAACATCAGAGACTACAGCTTTACCTGGTTTTCAGATAATACTTCTCCACTTATGTGGCTCCCCACTTCTCCAGACTGTAGCAGAGCTCTCTAGCCCTGAGGATACAAGTACTTACAGTAAAGCCAGCCACAATATCTGTTTCTGACTAGTTCTCAATTAATTCCAAATTCTGGTCAGGGAGAAGCCCAGATGAAGTGCAGAAGCACAGTGGTTCTGAAAAACACTGTAATGGTTAATACCTTAACCTCCCACTTCATCTCTGCTGCTTCAGAAAGGTTTGGCTGCTTTAATATAAAACTGAAGTAGAAATTTGGATATGAGACAAAAGAACATTGTTCCAGTAAGCACTCACAGAGGTTCACCCAACTTCGTCCTCAGCTGTTACTTTATCAATTAATTGAGTTGATTTCAGCTGCACTCAACTGCCTTCTGCCAGCTGGGGGCAGGACATGGTCCTCATCTGCTCGTTTGATTCATAAATAAATGAATAACTGTACAACAAATGAAATCCGTGCCTCTGGATCTGAGAAAATTCACACAGGACCAGTAACCAGGCACTAGGAAGATACCACCTGAGGATGAGGAGTGAATTCAAAAGAGGCCACTAAGATGATTAGAGAGGGAGCACCTCTGCTATGAGGACAGGCTGAGGGAATTGGGGTTGTTCTGCTTCGAGAAAAGCAATCTTCAGGGTGACCTAATCACAGCCTTTCAGTACCTGGAGGGAGCCTACAAGAAGGATAGACAGAGACAGGGGGATGAGGGGGAATGGCTCCCAACTGAAAGAGAGTAGGTTTCAGTTAGATATCGGAAGAAATTCTTTACTGAGAGGGTGGTGGGGCCCTGGCATGGGTTCCCCAGAGAAGCTGTGGATACCCCACCCCTGGCACTGTTCAAGGTCAGGTTGGAGGGAGCTCTGTGCAGCCAGGTCTAATGAAAGGCATCCCTCCAGGGGTGGTTGGAACTAGATGATCTTTAAGGTCCCTTCCAACCCAAACCATTCTTACTATTTACAAATTAGTTATGTATTGGTATTGATTAATGTTTTTTAAGAACAAATGTGGGTGAATTTAATGAAACAGAGGTCAGATACATTTATATGTGAGCAAAGGCCAACATTCAGGTCCCACTTGCCTGTGGTAATAGATGGTGGTGGCATAAACAGAAGCTATAAATTCAGTGCTGGCACACAGAAGGGAAAGAAAAAAGGGAAAAACATCAAATCCAAGCTATTAAAATGAGGAGAAATAAGGACTAAAAAAATTGTTGTTAAAAAGAGATGCACAGGCAGTGTCACTGAGCACTTACATATTCCTTTTTAAAAACAACTGCAGGTATCAGAGTGCAGCCTTTATGACCGGCAGATCTTGATAATCCTTTTCTGTCCTTTAGCTCAGTGCTGGGTTAAAGGTGCAATGGAGCTGGAAGGGGAACAGCTGGAGCACATGGCCAAAAATAGAAAGTGTCTACAATCTGTCAAGGGTGAGGTGGCAGCACACACAGCTACACGCCTTCAGCCAGGGCAGCCAGGATGTTCTTTTGGCAGCGTGGGCAGAGGACAGGCTCCTCTCAGTGATCCCTTGTGCTGCACTGACCTGCATCCCACAGCACAGCAGTTTCCTTGTGGAGGAGGAACCTGGAGGCGGGAATCTATGGGAAAGTACAAATCTCAGTGGAGAAGGGAAGAAGTGCAGGTCTCAGTTTCACTCTGCCACAAAGAACCTAGAGCAGTCTTGCCCAGATGAAAATGTCATTTTCCCCATCCCCAAGATTCAGAAACAGAGACCAAGTTAAACTGGTCACTGCTAGGATGTGTATCTCCCTCCTGTGCCTCCCATGGTGGCTGTATGGACTGCATGTGCTCTTCCTGGAGGTGACTGTGTCTTCCCTCGGGCTCTCACTCCACATCTCTTCTTCTGCCTCTGAAAAAGGAACTGCTGTTTATCTTGACGGATTATCATGAAGCTATATTCATGATTCTACCAATTCTGAGCAAGCAGGTATTAAAACTGTGCTTATGATAAAGAAAAAAAAAATAAGTTTAGAAGCTATGCTGCACTTGCTGGAGCCAAGTGCTTTCTGAACCAGGAGCTTTTGATTAAGCCATACCTGCTGAGACCTTCTGTCTCAGGAACGTCGGGTTTTGCACAGCACAGGCTTTACTTTTGGTGAGAAATAAACAGGCTTCAAGGAGTGGAGGATGCCTCAGCATCTGCTCTCTGTAGCCATGAATTAACTTCTCCCTGGTGCTGTTGATAGGCTTGACACATTCATAGGCTGGGAACAAAGGAATGGCTATTAGCCACAGCATATGTGCTCATTTATCCTGGATTTTCTCATCTGTAAATGGGCATCTGCTCATTCAGCCTGGGAGACTGATATCACTGTTCTCTCCTCCATGCAGGAAATGGACAGGCTTTCAGTCTGCTTGGACTCCCTGGCCACCAAGGCTCAGGCTGCCATTTTCTGTGGAGGTATCAATTTCTAGCACTACTAAACCAGTGCAAGCACAAGGCAAATGGCAGTTTGCAAATTTAAATTTCTTCAAATTTAAGTGGATAGGCAAACAGCAGTTCTGAGATGGCTGAGAAAACAAAGATGCACTCTAATTTTAGCTACTGCTGAAGCACTATCACACCCAACTCCCTATGTGGTTGTAAGCCTATCAGATAAGATTTACAGTGGTATCTAGACCTCTAAACATAAAGAGGGGTCAAGGGAGAGCTATTAAAGCATCCAAATGAGTTTCCTCTTTACCTTCTGTAAGATTTAGTGTCTTACCTGAATGGATAATTTTTGCAAGTCTTCCAGACATCTTTAAAACTCCACAGTCCTGCAGGAAGATCCCATTTTAAAACCAGCTGCAGTGTCCAGGCCTCTGCACTGCAGCAGGTCACTTCTCTCATGAGTGCTGACACCCATGAGCATATTTCTGTAGATCCCTGTATGTAGCTGGCAGGTAACTTGGGTTTGAAAGTGCTCCTTGTAGGTACCTGTGGTACATGCAGCATCTCATCCTTCATTGCATCTAAAATAGCCAGATGGTGTGAGTATTGCCCTCTATCCCAGCCAAAATGTCTACCTTGTTATCCTTGGTTATGGCAGGAGCTAAGGGTAGAATACATCACACCTAACTTCAGCCTACTTAAAGCTAAATAGCCTTTTTAAGTTTGTCTAACTTTCCTCTGAAGTGATAGAAAAAAATATAATTCAGAAAAGCAATTGATCCCTGCTATAATACTTCACTCTTCAGGTGGCCTGGGTCACCCACCAGAGATAGTTACTTGTCTTCAACGAGTAAGGGGGAGGCAAGATGATGATCTCAGATGGTGAGTCAGGCTTTTTAGGTCTTCACTGTCTTTTTTCAAGCATTAGATTCTTTTACAAAAAGGAAACAAGCTTATCGACACAGAGACACTTAAGCTGAAGAAAGGCTACACACTTGTCAAGGTTCTTTTTTGGTTTGTTTTTCCTGTTTTAGCAGTTATTTTAATAATTTTTTTTTATCTCATGCTCATGTTTATACACCATAATGCCTACACTATGAATTTATAATAGCTGGCTAAGAGGTAAACAAGGGCTCATAGACAACAGGTCTCTTGTGTCAAATTACAGTGAGCCTCAGGTTGCAAGACAGGGGCTGTGACTGTGATAGGTTGACCTTGGACACCCACCCAGCTGCTCCACCCTCCTTCCTCAGCAGGACAGGTGACAAAATAAACTGGAAAGACTCATGGTTTGAGATATATACAGGGAGGTTCACTTGCCAATTACCATCATGGGCAGAACAGACTTGACTTGAGGAAAAGTAATGTAATTTATTGCCACGTTCAATAGATTCAACTAATGAGAAAAAAAAAAAGCAAAATTAAAACACTGTCCCCCAGCACTTGTTCCCAGGCCTACCTTCCCCCTTCTGCTCCTGATTTTTCTCCTCCAAAAGGTACAGGGAGTGGGGATGCTGACAGTTGTGTGGAGACAGGACCCGACTCCGTCTCCTCAGGATATCGGCCTGCTGCCCCCAGCCCATCCATGGGCATTCAGCAGGAAAGGTGAACAGCTCACCAGGGCAGAGCTTCCTGTGAGCATCAGTGCCTGCCATGTCCACATGGTCCTTCACTCCTGCCTAGAGCTCCTCTGTTTGTGGAGGACAAACAGTTTGAGCTGTCTCAGTGCCTGAAATGACATCTCTGCCTGTACTGGTGTCAGCAGAAGTTTTCTGCCCCTCTTGGCTTGGTAAGTCAACACAGAATTCCAGGGGAAGCAAGGCAGATTCCTTTGGTTTTGTGCCTTGGACAAGGGCCATAAGCAAACATAGCCTGTGGTACAGGCAGTGTTAAAAAAAAAAAAAAAACAAACATGAAAACAGTTAGAAAGAGATGTTGAAAGCAGTTGTCCACACAGACAGATGTCACTGAGCGTCCAATTGCTCCTGGAGCTGTCATTCAGCTCACATGATCAGTAAAGGTCCTGTACCCCACCACACCACGCCTTCTCCAGGCTGGCCCTGACCTAACTCCTGTTTATTAAGAGAGTGATTTACATGAATACTGATATTACTCAGGCTTTCTAGTGTACATCCCACCTGAAGTCATTATCCTCTGTCTGAACCTTCCTAATCTCTATTCCACAGCAATCAATTAGGAGGTGACTAACAAGCAATTAGGCCTTCAAGAGAGTGGATAAACACTCCAGACACTAAGATCTGGCCTCGTGTAAGTATGCTTTGCAATCAAGAATGAAATAAAACAAGGAAATGTTCTGAAACCAGAATTTGTTCTTGAGTAGAACAGTGCAAGACAGATGAAGGTGGCCTTTTGTTGGCACATAGATGTTGTCTCTGCCCAGAGGTTCTTTCCAGGAATGTCAGTCATTTACTGAAAGATTAAAGTTGCTCATGGAGCAGGCAAGGTTTTAAAAAACAGAAGTTTCTCAGCGCCCTAGCCACAGCAAGAGGGGAGCCAGCACCTGGGTGGGTGGGTCCAGCACAGTTGAGAAGCTGTGGTGGCTGTCCAGCTGTCCAGCCTCCACTTTTGCTTGAAAGGTGACCTGGTGCCTCTATCTAAATAAGCTTCATTTAGTACATTTGTGAAGCTATGATGTCCAAGTTTTCAGTTTCCCTGGGCTGTGTCAGATCAACTCATCCATCAACAGCTTGGCTGTGTGATGGAGGTGAAGATCATATTCCTACTCCTCAGAGACAGGCAAAAGGGCTTATCTGGGTATTTTATTTGAAAAAAAAGAAAAAAAAAACCCAACCAAAAAAACCCCCAAATTTTGTGTTTTTAAAACAAAACCACAAAAAAAGCCCCCAAGCAAGAGGCCTGAGTATAAATGATTTAATTATTTGTAAATTTAACCTAAATTCTGCCAACTAACATTAACTGAGAAAATCAATGAAAACAAAAATTAAACTGTTGTTCTTTCTGAGTCTGAGTATTTTTCATAGCACCTGATACTTTGCAGCTGACAGTGGCATTTCAACACACAATAGACCAATCTTTATCTGGGAGAAAATTAAAAAAAAAAAAAAATTTAGGGCAATCTTTTTAATGATTATTATTATGTTGAATTGATGAGTGAATCAAGGACGAAATCTCTTGCATATTGTTAGACTCCCTTGCATGTTGTTATAATTTTTATTCTTTCCCTCTCTAGTGTTTTTTGGTTGGTCGGTTATTTTTTTATCAAAATGTGTGACTCCAGGTAAGGAAACACATTTGGGCTAAAGCTCTCAGCTGCCTCAGTCCTTTGTGTGGGGTGTGCTTTGAGTGATCCAAGTGGTCATCTGGGTAAATTCCAGACAATCTGACCCTAATTTCACTGCAGTCAGCAGTAAAGGATCAGGCCCAGGAGGAGTGAGGACCCTAGAAATGAGATGCTTCATTAGTTCTTTGCAATAGACACTTCATATTTTGGGATGTGTCCTTTAGTGACCTCCTGAGGTTGTCAGGGCTGTGGAAGCAGCTGTCCCTACAGGGTTCCTTGTTCTCTCAGAGGTCTCCTCTTAAATTAACAGATGGAGACACAGAACAAAACCGGAAAGGAAGTTCAGCTATTTGTAAATTGTGAGTTTGTTTCTGCTTTGTTTTCTTCTGTATTGTTTTGTTACTGTAGTGGATGGCTGAGAACTCTGGTCCTTCTGGCAGCAAATCATGTACTGAAAGCAAATAGCATAAAAAACCAAGATGCAAAGCCACTGTCAGGGAGGTTTAAGGCAATGTGTCAGCCAGAGAAATGAAGAATTTTTTCAAGCATGAGAAAAGTTCTTGCTCAAAGAAGATCCCGAGTGGAAGAGAGAGAAAGGATGGCTTTGAGACTAAGAACTTATTTTTTTCTGAACTCTCTAAAGAGATAAAAGAAGGAAAATTCTGGATTTGATATTGATATGAAATGGAAATTATCTCTACTTCCAATGTGTTTGGAAAGTACAGGTAGTGCTGGATTCCCTCTAGCAGCAATTTCTCTTTTAGCCGGTGGTATAAGAATAAAACCTGGTCTTTGCACCAATAATTTCACAACAACCAGAGTCACTGCTTGGAGTTTTCATCATGTCTTATTATTAGAGGATGAGATTTGCCAAAATCCTCACAGAAAATTGCAAAAGGATGCTGTAAGTGAAGAGTCTCAGTTTAGAGAGTTCAAAAGATCCCGAGCCATGTCAACAGGGCTTTGCAGAGGGATATTCTCTTTGATTGTTCACTGCAGAAAACTGAGGCCTGAAACCCAGGAAGACTTTAAATTCAATAGTAGGATTAATGGGTACAGAGACTCCATCTCCAGATTTCATTGCAGACGCACCAGGGTCTTAACCTCCACAAATCAGAAAGATACAAATTCATAGGCTTTGTCTTTCTCCTCATACAGGGTAGGTAGCACACCTGCAATATGTGTGCAAGATTAGCAGCTGCAGTCTTTGACTCCCAGTCTCAAAATATCTTGTATTTCCTGAAGCCCTAATTCCTAGGATTATGTTTTATTTTTCTTTTTTGTCATTGAAGAGACCTTCTGAACATAGAAGAATGCTGTATATTTCTAAGATCAGAAGAAGAATTAAAATCTCAATGCTATTATTTTTACTTCAGTATTAAAATACCTTGCTGCTTAAATTAGTCTTGTATTTTCCCACTGTCAGTCTCCTTACTCCTGAAGACCAGGCAGAAGGATAAGAAAAGGAGGATCCACCATGCAGGGAAGCTACCGAGCTCCAAACAGGAGTAGGTTAGGCCAGTGCTTGCTCCACTCCTACTCTCCGTTTCTTTCCTCCCAGGCAAAGTGTCAGGGGTCACTTATTTCTGCTCCCACAAACCCTCTTCTCTAAACCAAAGGCACTCTCGCTGTAGAAGGTTGAAGAGATTTAATCTTCTTCCCTCCCTGCAGCTAACTGTGAGCTCTGACAGTCCAGACAGTTTTCTCATTGGAAAAGGCACTTAGCCTTGCCCTGTGACTCTTCACCCGTGTAGAAGATAAATCAGTGGACTCCAGTGTGAGCAGTGATTGTATTGGTATTGCTATTAATAGTATTTTACTGTCAGACTATCAGGCAGATGTCTCTTCTCCCACTACTACACATAGGCCACTTAAAATAGAAGAACCAAAATGATTGCTAAAACAAGGGAAAGTAAACCAAAAATCAAGGAGTTCTTGCTGGCTTTGACTCAACTTTGTGGTATTATAGTCCTGCTCCTTTTTGATCATTAGAAGTACATGACAAAACTTATTTGTATGAATGTGTCCTGTGGCTTTAAGGTATTCCTGAACTTTATGGGCAGGTGAAGGTATTCAACCCCCGTCTGTTGCTGATGACACACAGAGAAATAGCCAAGCATTTCTAATGGCATTAAACCACTGCGTTATCCACCTTAAAGTGGGGGATAATAATACAAATCTGGAGACTTGCTAGAAAGTGTGTGTCATTCACAGTCACGTAAATGTAAATCTTCTTGTCTTTTTTTTTTTTAATGTATTTCATGCAATGTTGATGGTAAACACNTGGGTAAATTCCAGACAATCTGACCCTAATTTCACTGCAGTCAGCAGTAAAGGATCAGGCCCAGGAGGAGTGAGGACCCTAGAAATGAGATGCTTCATTAGTTCTTTGCAATAGACACTTCATATTTTGGGATGTGTCCTTTAGTGACCTCCTGAGGTTGTCAGGGCTGTGGAAGCAGCTGTCCCTACAGGGTTCCTTGTTCTCTCAGAGGTCTCCTCTTAAATTAACAGATGGAGACACAGAACAAAACCGGAAAGGAAGTTCAGCTATTTGTAAATTGTGAGTTTGTTTCTGCTTTGTTTTCTTCTGTATTGTTTTGTTACTGTAGTGGATGGCTGAGAACTCTGGTCCTTCTGGCAGCAAATCATGTACTGAAAGCAAATAGCATAAAAAACCAAGATGCAAAGCCACTGTCAGGGAGGTTTAAGGCAATGTGTCAGCCAGAGAAATGAAGAATTTTTTCAAGCATGAGAAAAGTTCTTGCTCAAAGAAGATCCCGAGTGGAAGAGAGAGAAAGGATGGCTTTGAGACTAAGAACTTATTTTTTTCTGAACTCTCTAAAGAGATAAAAGAAGGAAAATTCTGGATTTGATATTGATATGAAATGGAAATTATCTCTACTTCCAATGTGTTTGGAAAGTACAGGTAGTGCTGGATTCCCTCTAGCAGCAATTTCTCTTTTAGCCGGTGGTATAAGAATAAAACCTGGTCTTTGCACCAATAATTTCACAACAACCAGAGTCACTGCTTGGAGTTTTCATCATGTCTTATTATTAGAGGATGAGATTTGCCAAAATCCTCACAGAAAATTGCAAAAGGATGCTGTAAGTGAAGAGTCTCAGTTTAGAGAGTTCAAAAGATCCCGAGCCATGTCAACAGGGCTTTGCAGAGGGATATTCTCTTTGATTGTTCACTGCAGAAAACTGAGGCCTGAAACCCAGGAAGACTTTAAATTCAATAGTAGGATTAATGGGTA
>VYZQ01021494.1:0-21360 GCA_013400655.1 Mystacornis crossleyi
AGATTATAGAAAGATGAATGAATCCACAAATGAATTAAATGATTAAAAGCTTAAGCTGGCAGTGAAGTTTATATGTTTACTCTGGTATGTAAAACATCCATTGATCTGAGGTTTGATCAGTAATATTTAAAAATTTATTCTCATATACATCATTAGGATTGTATTCTCCTGTGCTAAAAGTTTGCTAGTTTACCTGAGTAGGGTATCCTGATTACCCAGGCTGCTGCAGATGCTCAGACATCTTGGGGAGCTCTGCTGCCGATGCAGTGGTAGGGCTTCTGCTTGAGGCGGGAGGAAAAATGAGCAGGAGGGCAAATGTTTGTCACAGGTGAAATGCTGCCATAGGGATGCCTCAGTTCTGCAGGGGTGGTGTGTGCTGTGTGTGCCGGCAGGCTGAGGGCAGCTGCTGGGGCTGTCCTGGGCCCGCGGCGTCTGTGGCTGGAGAGGGAGGGAGAGCAGCCTGGGGCTCTCAGTCCTGCCTCCTCCCTCAGGACAGGGTTGTCTCTCCTTGCAGGAAGAGTGGAGCGGAGAAGGCCATAGAGCAATGACGGCCTGAGTTTGGCCATTGGCATGAATAAGAGCAGGAGGAGATCAAACCCGTGTCAGGCTTGCGAGCTCAGGCTGCAGTGCAGTGCATCTCTGGAGACTTCTTATGTTTGTTCTCAGAGGTCTGTTTCTCCAGGGCTTTTAAAAGTAAGGTTCCTGAGGGTAAGCAAGTCTTTTCTTAGTCTCTTGTTCTTAATTTCCTTGATGCTCTGTAAAGACATTATATTAAACATCACACATGACCTCCCCTCCTCTGAGTTTGGACATTTTGAGGGATCCAAGGACTGATTTCAGGACCTGAGAGGATGGGAACTCACTGTATTATGCTCCAAAAAGGCATGTACAGAGAGAAAAAGATGTGAACCTGGAGGTTTCTCTGTAAGATAGAGCTTAAAAAGAACTGTGAACAATAGACAAGTAATTTCAGAAAAGCAAAACTGGATTAAGCAGAACCTGGGGTTTGTTAAGGGGAAAGCTGGGCAATGGACGTGATCTGCTGATAAAAGAGAAAGTACAAAGGATCTCTGAAAGCAAATATTTTAACAGAATTAATATTTTTCAGAATTATTCACAAACACATAAAAAGGATGAGAAAGAAAAGTTTCTGAAATCAGAAGTTAAATGCCAAGGGGATCCATCTAGCATCCATACTGTAGCTGATGGTAAAGCTATAACTGCTTTCAACCGGTGCAGGGTTCAGACTTGGCTCTTTAAAAGATGCCTGCCAGGTGTCCTTTGGATCATCTCCCCTCTTGGGCTCTTTGGTTTCAGCAGCTTTGTTTGCAGATCTGGGCCTGGGTTCTCAGGGACTGAGAGCTGGGACAGCATGTTTTGACATTAGCATCTGTCCCGCTGGGGAATCTGCCACCGGCTTCCAGTCCTGCCCAGCGTTTCATGCAGATCAGAATCAGGATCAGCTAAAGCTGTCGCTTTACATATTGGCCATGTACATCCTTCTGACTTATGCAAAAACATGAACTAAAATATGTGTTCTCATTTTTCATATGCTTCACCTGATGTCTGAAATCACAAATTATGTCCAAAATGAGAAACATTGTGTGCTCAACTAGTATATATTGCAACTTTTAAAAACTGCATTTTTTATAGAGTCATAATATAGTATATTTGTGTGTATTCAGTGGCATGGAGCTAAGCAATATTTTTACAGGAAATATAAATGTGCTGCTCTGATTGGAGTCTGCAGTGGCCCTGCTGGAACGTTCCATAATGGACACCACCAGCAGGCAAAATGGGGCAGGAAGGGTGTGCTAAATAAATACTCATAGGAGAGCCGAGGCAATACAAATTATAACAGCAGATGCTAAAGCTTGTAAGTAACTTTACTTAGGGGAATAATTTCATATTAGTTCTTAAGGGTTCTTTTGTCTTTGTAATTGCGTTCTCGTGTAAATAAATATGTAGGTTATCTTACCAAACAGATAACACAGTCTTTTACAGTAGGAAATTGAAATATTTAAAGTCATGTCGTGTAATAAGTTGTTGCCTGAACACTCATTTACTTCTGAGAAACTTGGCCTAACTGCCCTAAAAGAGCTGTTTACTCCATTCAGATTCTTATTTAAAAATTATATTTAAAATAGGGATCTGAACCAGTTTTTGTTGGGTTTTTTGTTTGGTTGGTTTTTAATTTTGTCTTAAGGCCCTGTTTTGCTCAGCCCAGCAGTCTGAGAGTTCAAAAGACAAGCGTTTTGTGACATGAACAGCCTGAAATATATTTTAAAAGAAAGCAATTAGAAATATTGTTTTCTAACACATTTCACAGTTTATTGATGCTGAGTAGTAAAAAAAATGGTGAAATACATGTAGAGTAATTTTGTCACTGGAGCATTATAGAAAGTATGATTACTCTCATAATGAATAATAAACAATGTGCAGCTGAAACTGCAGAGAGGAAGCATGTGCATGACTGCAGTATAGGTCTCATGGGTTAATTGTGTGTTAAGGTCCTCTCCCCTCCCCCAAAAGAAGAAATGAACATCTAGCAGCACAAACAATTACTGTTGTGTTGTATTTCGCTGCTAAAAGATTATGAGAAAGGAATTGAATTGTGTGTCAAAAATGACATTAGCATGGAAAGTCTATTTTCTTGCCTTGGGGCTCTCTATGATAACTTGTGTGTGGATGTCTTGTTGCAGCTGTGCTCTTATCATCACCATCAATTGCATCTGCTTGCTTATTTCTGCATCCTTTTATTCACCACAGATCAAAATCAGAAGGTCCATTTCAGCTGTGTGCATGTTCTCCAGTCAATCCAATAACTTCATCTATTTTCTCCTGCAGATAGGCTTCTTCACTCCCATCTGCCGCGTAGATCTCCAAAGTGGTGTGGAAATTGCTTAAGCAACATCAGTGTATCAGATGAGAGATGCATTCACTGTGGAACAGATAGAGAACTTTTCTTCCCTTTTAACAGTTTGGAATCATTTAGTTAATAGATGGTTAGTGGCTCATGTAGCTTTATGGCTTCTTGGCAGCTTCCTGAGCAGGTGGGAATCCTTGGATGGTCTTACTGCACTGTGGTTACATAATACACGTGATGTCATCCTCCACCACAATGGTTGTTAGCAGGAGTATGGAATTAATCCTGGGGATTTCTGAAGAAGCCATTTGAGTTTTGTCCTGGTGGAAGCTGAAATTATTGAGGGATGAAGTTTGTGTTAATGCCATCTTTGCTCCACCCTGTATGGAATGTTAACCATAGCTCAGTCATCTGTCAATATCTGTGCCTCTCAATCCTATTGCCAATTACTGGAACCAGCCACTCTCCGTATGTATTTTAGAAATTAGTCTCTGATTATTAAATCATGACTGCATGTTAACACACATTATTTTTATAAACCCACTGCAGACTCCCATGCATTATAAATAAATTGTATTAACTCCAGTTCATATGAAATATTTATAAATATTATGGAAAGGGCTCACTTTCTGTGCATAGTTATTAGACATTTTAGATTATAAAAGATTGCAAATGGTCAATTATGTAAAATTATGAGAATACAAACTTAAAACCAGGCTCATAATCCTACAATGAGAGACACAGAAAACCAAGATTCCAACTGTGTTCAAAAAGAGTGGCATGCTTTATGTTTCTTAATTATCTTTATTTCCCTGTAGCATTGCTATTGCCAAAGCTCAATTTACTATGTGCCAATGAAAGAGTAATAAGTTGCAGAAACACTCCTATATCAGATGAGAGAGTTTCACTCTCCTCTGTTGTCAGAACATAAACCCATAGAGGTCAGATGATTTTAGCTGTACCGTGTTTGGCTCAGAGCAATTTTGTAATTTAGGGCAAAAATCAGCTGTTAAGTAAATGGTTCTTATCGAAAACCCTTCCAGAGATGGGCAATGAGGCTGTTGATGTCACTTAATGTTAAGCAGCTAATAGGAATTACAAATCTAAATATTTTTGTAAATAGGCCATAACTCCTGAGTCTTTGAAAATATACCCTGTTGTGGTAATAAACCCCAGAAGCCACAGCAGGAGTACTGAGCCTGCTGGTTTGCAGAGCTCTGGTTTACAGACTAGGGAAGGACGTGGCTGAGTGACAGGAAGAAGTTTTTGAAAATACTCGTCAACGTTCCACTGAATCCAATAGAAATCATCTTTGCCTTTCTGGGAGAACACTGCGAGACCAGTGAAAAATGCCTCTTGAACCCTCAGCCTGGTGGTCCGAGCTGGCCTTCACAAAGCTGCCCATTAGTTTCCCCATCAGGGATTAGAAGCTTTTGAGGTGTTTCACCTTTTTGTTTTGGCGAGGAAGCACCTCTAAGAGGACTCTGCATGGTCTTTTACATAAATGTGATAAACCTGTTTACCCAACCTCCTCTCATCTACAGCTTTCTTCTAACTAAATCTAGGTTATGTCCCTAGTTGGAAAATTAATAAATAAGTTAAATGTTTGTACAGCACCTTGAAGCTGTAAAGTGCTGTCTAAATCCCAAGTACTAGCAACCCTCTCAATTATGATACAGCATGTTTATACAAATATATTTGATGTCCTCAGAACATTTGGACTAAGTGGAGCATATTTCCTGTTGAGAATAGATTTTGGTAGTTGGAAGCCATGCCTTATGAAATGCAGGCTGCTGTCACAGAACCCAGTTCAGGAAAATAATGACATAAAGAAACATAATTTGCTACATTAAACCCACATTTTCTACGTATTTGGAAGCAGGAGTAAAAGATTTCAAAAAATCCCTTCTTCCTGGTCTAATCAGAATCGTGTTAGTTTGCTGATTACAGAAGCACCTGCAACTTTTACTATAGTGGCATTGCATTTGACTTTAGTTAATGGTCTGACTATTTTCATTATGTATTTTTATGAGTTTACTGTTTGGACATTTTAAAATGGAAACATAATGAAAATCATAATGAAATTAGGAAGCTTTCCTCTAGAAGAGCAATTTTCACCATAGCCTGCTCCTAGCAGTACTATTTTTCTAATTGTAAGCAGAGGGGAGGGCTGGCTTTGGGAATACTGGGATTTGCTGTGAGGTCCAGGACTGCAGCCAGGGAGAAGGCTTTCTCTAAAGAAGTTCTGTCACAGTTGCAGTGGAGGTGTAATAAGGTGCATGAAAAGACTAAAAGAAAAGGTAGTTGAAGCCAGTCTTCTATTTTCACTCTTAAGACAATGACTTCTCCCTCTATATACCAGGCTATACTTTATTACCATAAGCTTTATTTGACTCAGAATATCTTTAGCATTCTGATTCTTGAGTGTTGAAGCTGTCAGGCAGTACCTCAGCAAGCAGAATCTATTTTTTCAGGGAAGTATTTCTCATCATTACAACGCTTTTTAGCCCCAATTAAGGACGGTTTATGAATTACAATATCACTGCTAATGCCAGTAAAGAGATCACATTTTGCTGTGATGGAGAAGAAAAATTGTGCCTAAGGACTCCAGAGAATGCAGGAACGTTTTGGGTAAAGAGCTGTTAGATTTCTAACAGCCATGTCAGAATTCATATGCTCATCGTTGAAAGCTGATACTGGATAATTAAGCCATGCCAACAGATAGCCTCAAAGATATGCTACCAAGGATACAGCATGCTATTCATGGCATTAAAAAAGCTCTAAGGTAGAAAATTCTGAATTTCTCACCATTAGGGTGGCTCTGCCGCCACTGAAGTAAAAAGTAGAAGTCCTGTCAGCCTTCACAGGAACCATGCTGCTCTACTGATACATGTGCCAGATATCTTCATTGTTAATTGCATGACCAAGTATCTTAATTGTGAATCTGATTCAACCTTACTCATCAGTAATGTATTAAAAGTATAGATGGGCAAAGAGCAACTGTTTTTGCAATGACTATCAAGCCTTCAGCATTGTGTTTCTTTTTGCCGGATTAAATTGAAATTGAGAGGAAATAGAGAAGCCCCCTTTCAGGATAGTGTTCTGATAAGAAATAGCTGCTTACAGAGTGATTAGGGAGTTGCCTAAGTGATGTTTAAGAGAATGATTCCCCATACCTGAGCACTAGCCTGCTTGTGCGTTGCTTTTCCTTCACAGCCTAGGAGCCACTATGCCCCAGCAGAAATGATAAATCACAGCAGGCAGGGCTGCAAGAGGCTCTGCTGGTCCCCATCCGGCACCCTCCCTCCTGCAAAGTCCCTGGGTGCCCCACTCCATCCCACCTGCCTGAGCTCCAGGCTGCTGGCACAACTGCTTCCACTGGCAAAAACATCCTGCGCTAAAACCCTCCTTCCGCAGCTTCGCCATCTTTTCTCATGCTACTTTCTGAGTCCATGGTTAATCCCCATCTTTCATATCAACTGTTGCCCTGAAAAGCATTTCTGAGTGGTGCTCAGGCCCCTGGGATCTTCCCCTTCCCAGGTCACTGCCTTTCGCTTCCTACAGTTGCTCTTCATCAGCAAGGCTGTTAATTATGCCCTTTTCTTTTTTTCTTTTAGCTCTTTTCTCTGATATTTTCTATTCTATGGAAATCAGATGGCAGTCAGAACTACAGATGGAATTAAACTGAGTAATACTTAAATTCATTATGCCAGACTTCTACCTATGTTTTCCATATCTGAAATCTGGTAATAATTTTTCTGTGGATAATTTACTGTTAATGCAACCTTTTCTTGTCTTACCTTTTTTGCTTATCTTATCAACCAAGACCAAGCCTGTAGAATAGAACATCCTTCACTTCCCTGCCTAACTCTGTACAGCGACCTGCTGGTTTCTCTGCCTGTGATTCCATACCTGCTGCATCACTGGACTTCCTTCAGCTACCTTGTGATTTCTGTATTAAACACGAGATGGTATCACAGACAAATTGATCTGTCTTCAGTGTATGCTTTTTGTTCCCATAACACAGGGGCCATGGGAATGGGTTGCTCTACTTTAGCCTACTCCATGTGTTCATCCCATAGCTGCTTAATTGCCTAAATGGCTGATTTTCTGTTTACTTTAAATCTTGTTTGGCAGATGGATTTTTTTGATGTGTCGTTTGGGTGTAGAAGCTTCTCTTCTTTTCCTGTGGATGTCTTTCAGTTGAGGTAGCCCATCAGTGTGGGCTCCCCTCCCTGTGTGACCTCAAAGGACTTGCTGTCCATAGGAATTTCAAATCATTGTTTAAGCTGATTAGTAAAGAGCATTTACTATAGATACTAAAAGCCCAAATGCTTAAGAGATTTTCACACTGCATAAACTGTTATGCAGTATCTTCACTGTTGGTGGGGGGTTTTTTCCTGAAATAATCAATATGTCTTATAATTGCTCATCATGACCAATTTCCAGCATTGGTCAAATATTTTATGGGGATTCTTAAAGCTTTCTGGCTGTCACCTGGACAAGTGACCCAATATGTATTTTTGGTGTATGTTATGCAACTTTCTTCTTGGGAATGATCGGGAACCCTAATACCAAGTTGGGAAATTGCTGTATTTTGTTCCCAAGAGCCAAACCTCTTTACCCATGAGGTTGTCCAACTGGGAAAAGTTGCAGCTAGTATCTAAACTATCTGTTTTAATGATGGTGAAGTGATGGATGATCACAGTGTGGATCCTTACCTCATTTCTTTAGTAAATATTCAGACTTTTTCATGCCTTACTGGGTGAAATCCTATAATCATAATTGCATAAAATTGCATAATTTACATGAGTGTAATAGTATTAATGTACATTGGATTATGTTGTTAAAACTGAGCAGAATTTGATTTATTAAATTTTATTTAATTAAACACGATTTCTAATTAAAAAGTAGTTCCTATGTTATTATTTGCATTCTTTGTAGAACATGTGCATTTTAAAGAAACGTACAGTATATATTGAGATCATATTAATTGGCATGAGGGTTACCAGAGCAAGAGCTTTAACTGAAATCTACAGTAAATAGAAGAATAAACCCCAAGGTAAATATCAATAGCTTTATAGCTCCCCATAGCGCAGCAGGGACTGCCACAGGAAAGCAGTCAATTTCTATACAAGCTTTATTTTTCAGTGCTGGTTTTCCAGCAGTTACAGCAATTTGGAACTGAAAATGCACAAAAATATTGCTTTCACATAAGCAAAATGTTTTCTCCAGCACTCTTGTCCAATGGCCTGGTGAAGAAATGGCCAGTGGGACATGTAAGAGATGCCCAAGCTTCAGCTCTATCGACCTGGCTGAGATGAGGCTCCCTTGGCAAATTTGTGTGACACTGTGCAGTGCGAGACTCTGCCCATCCCAGCCTGGGCATTGTGGCCACAATACGAGGTGGAATGTGGAGGGGCCAAGGGGTGCATCTCAGACTCTTCCAGAGGTGAATGCTGCCTTTCAGCTTGCCTCTATGAGCAGTTGTGTCTAATGACTCCTTAAAAGCTACTTTTTTTTGTTCCAGTTCAAACAAAATTTATAATATTGCTTTCACCAACCAGGGGAAGAAAGGAATCAAGCATGGGCAAATGAAGTTGTCTGATTTTAACAAGAAATAGGAATTGCACTTACACCAGAACACTTCCCAATTTCCCTCCCCACTCTGAAATTCAGAGTGCAGGGCCAGAAGGGTCTTGAGGTTGTCCAGTCAAACCTTCTCTTTCTGTTACACTACTCAGTTTCTCCCTGTTTGCTATCCCACTCAATAGATTGCTGAATTAATTATTAAAAAATATATTCTTAATTTTTATTTTGAATTAATCTGCTTTCAGTCATTGCTTCTTGTTATGCTTTTTTTCTGCTAGATTTTAAAGATCCATTTAGTACCTGGTATTTTCTCCCCACGAGGTGCTTATCTGTTGTAATCAACTCACCACTCAATCTTCTTCTTGATAAGATAAACAGATTGAGCTGTTCAGGTTTCCTACTGTAAGGTATTTCCTTCAGCCTAAAATAGTGTATGTGAGCTTCTTCTGCACATACTTCAATTTTTTTTTAACATCCTCTGCCTTATGTGACTTTTTATATTTAAAAGAAGCAATCTAGCACAAAAATTGCCTCTCCCCCTCCCCATCCCCAAGGAACAGTCATCGTACAATGACCCTATGCAAGCCTCAGAGTAACGAGAACTGGATTTCTTTTGACAGCATTCATTTATTAGGCAGCAAGGGCAGCTGAATATATCTGAATCTTACTGCTTCATTTTTGGGTGAACCAGGTTGCGGTAAAATCCTCTGATTCATCGGGGGAAGGTGAACAGTGACACATGTCCCAGGAGAGGCCACCTTGCTATGTCACAGCTGCTGATGTGTTGGACAAATGTGAAAGCTTTGTGGAGGGGATAGGGATTGTGTCTAGCACTGGGGCAAAGCTGAGGATCATGCCATGGCCAGCCCTGCTATGCCAAACCCGGGAGCATCTTTGTACCGTAGTGATTTGGGGATTTTAAACAAATCCCATACCAGGCAGGAACAAATGTATTGTGGGTGCAGAGGGCTCTGGGGAGGAAGACAAATCAAATGAGTAGTGCTGGTGCTTCTTTGGGGTTGGGGGACAGGAAAAGTTTATTCTGGCTGCACAGGGGGTGGCTGAGAGCAGAGGGAAGCTTTTTCCCTGCTTGCCAAGGTCACTCAAACCCCTTGTTTACTACTCTTGTGATACTCACTGGTATTTTCGATAGTGATGTGGTCCAAGAACCAAATGGTATCAGCTATGGTATGTTGAAAAAAATGTGATTTGCCCAAATTTGGTAATTACCGCACTCTAAAACACAGAATAAGTTGTAGATAATTAAAAAGAGTTTTAGGGCTAGTAGAAAGAACAGCAGAATAAAAGGCACAGTAATTATGTTTCTTGCTAATCTATATACCTGAATCGAATTGCATTTTAGAAGGCAAAGTGAATTACAGGTGAGTTCCCCTCAGTGCTGTCTTACAGAACTTGGCTTTTCTGCTGTTTATATCTGTAAATCTCCATGTAAGTGCAGGAAACTGCCCATAGAGACTTCACTGCATGGCTGGGTTCTAAATAACCATTCCATCACTCTTATACAGGAATGTTAGATATGGTGAAACACGTGACATTCCTGCCTTCAGCTGCTGAAAGATGGAGGAGATGAGGTGTTGGGATTTCAATAGTTGCCTATGACTGAACAGTCATGGTTCAATAGTTTTTCCCTGCTGTTAAAAAAAGCTATTTAAGAAATTGCTAATACCTCATTTAAAATCTTGATCCTTTTGATGTGATGACAGGGGGTCAGGCTTGGAGGCGGTGTCACAAACGCAAAGATATGAATGTTCAGCATATAGAAGTATTCATTAATGACTCATAAGCAAGTATGCCTGGCGACTAATTGGAGATTTTTGTGCAGAAAGATTGTATTTATGGGCTCCATAGAATCGAACTTATTTTTGTTCTGCTGCTTGTGAGGCTATCTTTTTGGCAGGAAGAAGTCATTAATCAAAATCCTTCCTTTTGTAAATGACAGAGTATTGAGACGTGGGGAGAGAGGAGGGCAGGTAGAACATGCATCTGAAATGCCAGAGAGATTTTGTACTGATACAGCTCACACCACCAAGTAGAAAAGAGGAAAACCTCTATTCTAATGCTCCTTATGTTTGGGCTCGGGGCATCATTGATGAAGCCCAGCTCTACTTCTCTGTGTGAAATCTGAAGTTACACTTTTATGTCCCCTTTACATTTGTTCATTTTTCTTTAAAGCAATGCAGCTAAAATCCAGTCTGCTTACCATTAAAGTATTTGAATTAACATTTTACATTTTACATTTTCAGCTGATTTCTCACTGTTAAGGGTTCTTGTTGGAATAAGGGTTCATGGAGAGCTGTGGGGTTTGGGCAGGGAACCTGATCCTGTTCCTACTGGGTACAGGGTATTCCCTCTCTGCCCATGTGCAGTGGTTGCTCTCCAGCTACCAGAGGCAGTGCAGCCTGGAGAGCAGGCTGCACGGAGCAGTGGTGGAGTGCATGTGGTACCTAGAAACAGAGAACAGCTGCGCGTGTGCTTAACAACAGCTCCCTTCGAGCTAAGGCCAGTGCTGTTTTCACATTTCATTGTTATTGAGCAAGAAACAGGGATAATTTAAACAGATTGAAAGGTATCTCCACCCTTTCAAAGGACTGAAGTATTCATTCTCTGAAGCAGTTTCCTTGGAACAGAAAACTTGGCATTTAAGCTTTTCTTGCTTATGCTGTATCATAGACTAACAGATAGGGATTTCACATGTTTCTACAGGCAGAACCACCTTCTATCCTGTTCTAGCAAGGCCTGATTCATCTCTTTCTTAAGATAATACATACGTCATTGACCCTGTCTGCTCCCGTACTTTAAAAATTCATTAACACTTTTCTATGTTGTATTGTTTACTGTGAGATAGGGCTTTGCAAAGAGAGCTCCAGCCATTGTACTGTAAATCACTAATACCCAGACTGAAAGCAGTTGCTGTTAATGAGATAGCTCACCTACCACTCGCATGTCAGAGATGTTAGTAAAAGCAGGATGATGAGCACAGTTTTGGTGGAGGCTGAATTTGTGTCTCTAATAAATGCAGGAAAAATGGACAGGGTGCTTGGCCACACACCTGAGCAGCCTGTCTGCAATGCCAGCACTTTGCAAAGAACATTAGAGAAATTAACAGAGATGTCCTTCTGATTAGCCAGCTTTTCCAAGTCTAGCTAGCATAAGCTCTTTACTCTTTGGAAGGAAATACTTCCAAGAGGATAGAGAATTGTTTTTAATGGTGGTAATCTTCTAATAAATTATTTCTGACCAAGAGAAGACTTGGAGAGGCAAGGTAATCCCAGAGTAAAGTTGATTTAACTTCTCCATTATCCTCAGGAAGGCTCTGGGGTTGGAGCTTTGAAGAGCTGTGTGTGACATTTTTAAAAGGTTTCAGCAGAGGCTTAAACTCCTATAATGTTAAATATATTTTCTGAAGTGATGAGATTCTCATGCCAGGGGCAAGACATGAGGAACGTTTTTGTGTGTGCACTAAAGTTGATGACATTGGCTTTTTGACAAGGTCACAAGATGCAAAAGTACCTCTGAGTACATTCTTATTACTTTCCCAACTAATAACAAACAAGGGGTTTCCATTTTCCCCTGGAATTAAGCAATGTGCACGAAAGGAACTTATGCTGTTGGATACAAGTGAACATCAAAACTGTGTCTGATGCAGCCTCTGCCCACGTGCTCTAGGTGTGGCATGGAGCACATCGGCAAGACTCGTAGCGTAGCTGGCTGCCCTCACTGGCCCGTGCATAAAGAGGATATGACTCTGCAAGTCTTGAGAACTGGCGCCTTTTTCATTCAGGTACAAGAAGGAAACCTGGAATTGTCATTTTTTGACAGGATGTACTGATTTGCATTACAAGGCTGGGAAGAAAACATGCACTTCATCTGCTTTGACAGTTGGCCTTCTGAATTACACTTATCAGCTGTATTAGCCCAGCAGCCTTTGGCAGAAGAGGAGCAGGGGTGGGTAGCGTTGTTCTGGCCGATCAGGGACGATGCGTGGCTCTGGATTTCTGCATTCCCTTTGGCACTTTGGTGGCATTTAAAAACATGACAGCTGTGAATTAGCTCAGCTATTTACAGGCTGGATTGCACATGGCTCACTGACAGGCAAGGTGGAAAAGGTTTTTTCTTCTCTTTCACTTAGTGTTTGATTTCCACCAGGAAAGCTGTGGCAGCCAAATATAATAGCGGTTACAAGCCTCGATAAGACTCCGCTGATCTATTTGCCTTGCTAATTTCTGTAGACAATTATGTTTGCATCTGCGGTAGGTCTCGGCAGGAGGATCTTCCTTTTACAGCTCTATGTGCTTGTGTTATGGGATAATGAAGATGAAGGAGGCTGCACACCTGAATTCCTGCCCTTGCAGCGGACCCTCACCCTTGTTGCTGTTTGGGTGCTAATCATGTTTCTGGCTTTCCCGTGGCCTGTTTGATTGGTGTTCCCTGCTGGATGGGCTCTGGAATGAACTGCCATGCATGGTGAGCAGCTCACTGGCCCCTGCACCATTACTTNACAATTATGTTTGCATCTGCGGTAGGTCTCGGCAGGAGGATCTTCCTTTTACAGCTCTATATGCTTGTGTTATGGGATAATGAAGATGAAGGAGGCTGCACACCTGAATTCCTGCCCTTGCAGCGGACCCTCACCCTCACCCTTGTTGCTGTTTGGGTGCTAATCATGTTTCTGGCTTTCCCGTGGCCTGTTTGATTGGTGTTCCCTGCTGGATGGGCTCTGGAATGAACTGCCATGCATGGTGAGCAGCTCACTGGCCCCTGCACCATTACTTTGTCTTCCTTAGTAGGAGTAGGTGGGAAAAAACTCCACAACCACTGTTGCTTTTATTTTCAGAAGTTTCTCTCTATACTCCACTTAGTTTGAAAATTTAAACTTTTGCTGAATTTCCTTGCTGTCATAGACAGAAGTGACTTTTTCCTTAGGCTGTACTGACATGTCTATATATGAGTGTGTGCAGAAAGCGCCTGGTGTTGTGGGTGAGGAGAAGATGGGAGCTCATCAGGAAAGGCAGAGGGGCAGAGAGCAGCCACAGCCTCAAATCCTCCAGGGATGGGCAAGAGTGGAGTCTCCTGAAGCCCCATCTCCTGGTGAGGTTGAGGCTGGGCATTCATCCAGACCAAGACACTCTATGAATGGCCGGCACGTTCTTGCCTACTTCCCCTCCTCATGGAGAGAGTGCCTGTAAGCCACGAGGAGATTAAACACGGAAGACATGTTCCTTCCTCCAGACACTAAAAAGTCTCACTGCTGCCTTCTGTATCAGCCAGGAAGTTATCCATGTTCTTATTGATGCTGGTAAGGTTCCCTATACATCGGTGTCTAAGGGTCTTAAAATAGGGAGATGCTTTTCGCCTCTCAGCCCTTGGGGATACCTGCACTTCTCTTGTCAGTTTGTACCTCAGCAGCACCTCTGCAATGCCTTGTTGATAGATATAATCTGATGTCTCTCTCATGTTATATACTGTGCATTTGTGGCACAGAGTAGAGGATTGGTGTGGAAAATTATTTTATGTCTTACAAGAGTTATTTCTGTGTTTGCAACCCCTTCCCCCCATCAGACTGTTAGAGTGATCTTTTAAAAATTTTTTCAGTACCTCCCATACAGTTTTGCACAGTCACCACCAAAATCAGTTATCATGGAAAATCCTTCCCTTTCTGCCCCCTCGCTTTGCTAAAATCTAATTTTAGACTGGGGAAAAAAGATTTAAAGGATTCATATGGGTAGAGTGAATTTTGTGACAGACTAGTCCAGAACTCCATCCTGGAAGTAGTCCTGCTTGTCAGCTGAGCCACTGCAGTATCTGTAATTTTTATGTATTAGGGATCTGGCACCTTTCTCTGGCATCTTATGCCATACAAAATTAGCCCAGCATATGGGTAGTGTAAATTGGAGGACATAGGTTTGAGTAATGAGCAAACAGTGACTATGCTAATTGGCTTCATGGACATGGAGTTCAGTGTCTTCAGAACAGAATCACCTCGGCTGTTTTACAATCAAAAATAATAAAAATGAGAGTCCCTGATTTGGTGATTTTTGTTTTTTCTTTTTTTTTTTGGCAGTGGCAAATATTTCCAGCCTCCTGCTTATTGTGATTAGAGTTTGTGTGCAGCCCGATTCTCTGCATATTGTAATGAATGGCTCTTACAAACAGGTGAGCCGCCATCCTTTTCCTTTTAGTTGTTTAGTGCAGCTGCAGTTGATAATAAAGATCAGCACATCTGAAGGTGTTCAAGTTCTAACATCTAAACAGTAAGGAAAGCAGGAATCACTGTGCTCGTAAGAGCTGTAAATATCTCGTAAAACTGAATATCAATTTTCAAAAAATAAAGCTTGCTATAAAAAGAAAACCTTAGAAAGATATATTCAACAGTAAGATTTATTTTATGAATTTCTACTTACTACAGTGGTTTCCAAACTTGGCAGGCTGTTTGTTTTTTAGTTGGTGGTTTGTTTTTTTTTCCTTTTTTTTTTTTTTTCCCCCTGCAAGCATTTTTCTGCTGCTCATTCTTCCCTGCCTGATCCTAATTCTTCTGCTGCCCATGGTCATTGACGGCTTCTGCGCGGGAGTGACCTCTGGCCCGGAGAATGCTGAGTCAGCAGCAGCACTGTCTCCCTTGCCAGCCCTGTTCCTGCACTCTGGCTGGCAGAAGCACCCTGTTACTGCAGGGCTGAGCATGTTCTTTGTCCTTCCAAAAGTTGTAGGCCCTGTAGGGTGGCCGAGGGGGATCTGGCATGGAGTGGGAAGCTGAGACACCTTTGGGAAGTTGTTGCCATTTAGGGCCCTGCTCTTGGTGCGGGCAGGTCTTGCCAAGCGCTAGTGTTGGGTTTTAGTGCAGGCTGAATTTGTACAAAGTGAGTGCAAGCAATTTGAGTTCTCCTCTCACTATTAGAAAAACGGATGGGGTAGAGGGAAAAGGAAAGAAAAAAAGGTGGTTTTGCCCTGTGAGAGCCAGCTTGTTGAGAGACTGTATGCTTTCTCATTGCTGTACAAGTGCACCTCCATCCTCACATTAAATTTTGCAATCTGTGTTTTGGGGAACATAATCTTTCCCCAAAAATCTTTCAAATGTGGTATTCTGGGCTTTGTCTGTGGCTCTTGTGGTTATGGAGGTATTCAGAAACTGAGAAGTGTGCTCTAAATGCAGTCTACAGAGGACTTCTCAAGCAGCTGTTGTTCCTTGCATTGGTTTAGAACACCAAGTACCTGCATTTTAGGTGCTGTTTGTGTAGTTTTAACTGTGAGTAAATGGATGAATTTGATAGTCACATCTGTCCTGGATGGGAGGTAGCTCTAACTTATACATGTTTCTTGACTGATCATAAATCATAATCACAGATTTCAGAATATTCTGAGTTTAAAGGGACCCACAAGGATCGTCAAGCCCAACTCTTAAGTGAATGGCCCATACAGGGATTGAACTCACAAGTTTGATGTTATTAGCACCATGCTCTAACCCACTGGGCTCATCTCAGGGTCATAAGGATCATAAGGATTCATAAGGATTGATCATTATTCATGGTAAATGAACTAGAAAAATTCTCCTTTCTCTCATACCCCTCCTCAATAACCTGATGATCATTACTGTGCTAAAAACCTTAAGAAATATCCTAAACAATTTGCCTATCAATACAAGCCTTTATAATGGAGATATGTGTATATTTATATATGTTTATGCAAAAGGCTAACAGTACTGATTTTGTAGTGCTGATATTCTAGGATTTAAATGGGCAGGGTTTTTAGAAGCATGATGTCTTTCATTGGATCAGCAGTTTTAGCTGGGGAACATTGGTAAGTGCTGGTGTCTGTTCTCTCTCTGCCTTGCAACAGCAGTGCCTCTTAGTGCCATGCTCACATGGCTGTTGTCTGTTATTACTGAGGCTGGGCCTTGGGTTCCTCACCTAATCGTGATCAATTAAATGCACATTTTGGTTGCTTTACCTTGCACCTTCTGTAATTATCAGTGGAGAAAAAAGTCTTGACAGTGGCCCCTCCAGCCAGGGGCATCCTCACTGTATATGTTACTTAGAAATTTCCTAGTTTTGGTTGTCCACAATTCTTCTTAATTATTTTTCAAGCATACTGCTCTTTTCTTAAAATTGAGTTGCAGAGTGCTCCTCATCTTGCAACTCATGCAGTAGGATCAGGACTGCAGCAAATGCTGTAAGTACTGGCCAGTGTTTTATATCACCAGCTGGGCTGCTCTTTGTTAGAGGAGTGCCTCTGTGTTACCGTCCGTGTACCTCCAGTGCTGTGCAATAACTTCATCTGCTGGGAGTGCAAGTAACCTAATTTTGAGTAATTTTTAGAACAGACATGGCTAAAACCTCCTGCTGGCCTTGATATCAGCAAGATTTTATGAAGTAGAGGAGCTGAGTGTTTCACCTCCTCTATGGTTATTTCTGTCATAACTATCTGAGGACTAAGGGAAGAATCAGATGGGTGATGTAATGATAATGATAAATTTGTCTAAACATGAGCACAGATTTGAAAAGCAAAAAATAATGATCTACACTTTTTATTTTGCCTCGCACTTAGTTTTCTTGAGTTCTTATACACAGCACATGCAACAATAATGTGTTCTGTATACTCTGACAGATATATGAGAACAGCCACTTACTGCAAAACCCAAGCATCAAACATTTTCAACCTTTCTAGTAGATAATTTTAATTCTTTCCAAATAAAGCAGCACAATTCAGGCAGTACAAAGCTTGGCATGTAGCATGATGATGAAGATTGAACAACTTAATTGTGTTCTAGATAGAAAATGCCAAAAGGAATCAGTGATGCAGGAGCCAGTAAGAAGCAAACTTGGGCAGTCACCCTCTCTTGCTTTCCAGCAGAGAATGGGGTGGTTTGTAATTTAGTATTCCTGCATCAAATATTTTTCTTTGTCTTCCACAGAGGTGTTTGTAGGAGAAATTCAGAAACCTTTACAAATGCTTAATTAAAGTTTGATGTTCCTTTATTATTATTATTATTAATTGTTATTTTTCCGTTTGTATGGGCTTATCTAGCAAATCACTCTTTTTCTTTTTTTAGACTTTGGTCCAGTGTGTAAACTGTATTTGAAGAGGCTCATTTCAACTTAATAGCTGCCCACATATCCTAAAACAAAATCACAAGCTAACTACATTTTGCAGGTCACAAGCAGAAGCTTGGTGCAAAGCATTTTCTGATTCTAATGTTTTTACCTGATTTCTTTTTTTGTAAAGAAATTAGGCACACACTTTGAAAATGTATTTAATAATATAATACCTAACAATTTCATGTAGATAATAAGGAAGTAGCTTACAGTCTTTAAAAATAAATAGAAGCATACCCTTTAGGTTACCTGCTCGATGTGATCCATTGAATGCCAAGGGTTACAGTGGCAAATCTACAAGAAAAGAAACAATAACGAAGACAAAAGTCCTTGAACAAGAGAAATACAAGTTTTCAGCTGGAGAATAATATCTCTGCTGTTCCTTTTGAAATATAAGAGATTTATAATAGATTTACTCATCCCAGAGCTGAGCTGATGGTCACCCCCCACCGAGTACTGTTAGAAATAATCGAGGATACCATAAAAGCACTTCAGTCTTACACATTTACTTTAACAGTGTACAAAATAGAGTTAATAAATATCACATCACTACTTCTAGATTTCAATTTTAGCTGCTCTGTAAGTTAAAGAAAGAATAAAATAGGCAAGACAAGGAAATCACAAAGACACCTTTCTTTCCAAGGCAGAAATCCTTTCACCTCCTTCTAGTCTGGGCCACAGTAGCTCAGAAATATCACAGAACAGTTTGGCAGAGAAAGAAAAAATAATTCTGTGTTTGACTGTAAATCCAGAAATAATTTAGTTTATCCAAATTGCAGTTTCTCCTGGATACTGTTACATTTAACACTCCCACATGTACAGACAGTGCTGCGGGCTCTCAAGCAGTCACTGTCCCTGAGACCTTGGCATTGTGTTTCCCACAGAAGCTGGGCTGCCTCTACACATGGGCACTGGGATTGCTCCTGAAAGACTGTATTGGGTCTCTGAATCTTCCTCTTACAAACTTCTTTACTGGGGGAAAGTAGCAGGCCGGTCCCTGCCAGAGCTGAAATATTTTGGCATGGCTTTTGTTCATGGTATCACCATTCTCAGACTCACCAGACGAGGTCCCTGCCTGGGAGCGGGGCAGGACCTGGGGGAGCGGGGCAGGGGCAGTGACCCTCCGGCGTGGGTGCTCACCGAGGCTCTTGCCCATCACCTACCCTGTTGGCAGCTGTGCTGTTATAAATGCTGTGCTGCTCCCTTGGCAGGTGAATACTTACAAATTGGCCCTTGGAGGGCCCTGTTTGGCCAGTAGCACCTTCCTTGTTCCCACGCCTTTCTGAAGCCTAATGAGGAGGAAGTTGGGGAGATGCAGTGCCCCAGCTGCCCGCCCCTTCTCTTTTCCCTGGGCTCTCGCCATGTTCCTGATGAAACAGCACTGCTGTGGCAGATCCAGTTCTTGGAAGAAGCTGTCTTTCCTGGTGGCTCAGTGGCACAGTTTGCAGGAGCTGTTTATGCGGTCCCCTCTGCCTTATGAATCAGTGAACTGCAGCGAGGTTCCAGTGTGGTTTGCCAGCTCTTGTGTTGCTGGCAATGCTTGCAACGCTTTTGGTTGGATGTGCTGTGAACGTGACAGGGTTCGTAGCCAGGCTGGGCAAGTGTCCCCTCACAGGCATTGTAGAGCATTGCTGACTCCTCTGCTTTATTTCCCTAAACTAATTAGATGCAAAATGGAAACCTGTGCCTCTCAACACTGAGTGTAAAATCTGCATTAGTTTGGAACTAGAATAAACTCTGTACATAATTCTCGTTAAAAAAGGGGGTCTGCTCAGGTAAAGTGTGGAGATGAGTGTATATGGAAGTAAGGGGCAAAATCATCAGAAAAGCACAAGCAGTTCATGTGCTTATTCATGGCAGCAGTTTGCTACTGCCCTCCCTGTTCTTACCCTGTGTCTGAAACATCCCTCCATGGGAAAATAGTTTAAATTTGGTAGTACCCCCAGTTCAAATTAGAACAAAACTTTATGTTTTCAACAATTCCACAAGAAAAACAACTTTCAAAAAGTTTTAGATCAGAAATGCCAAAGCAGGAGGTTCTTACTACCCCATCAGTCAGAGGTGATTCCACATGTTAAAATCAAACCTCAGCAGTGTTCCTCCACAGGACCTTGGCCCCAGGCAGTGAATAGCTCCCGTGTCTGTGCTGGTGGCACCCATCCTGGAGTCTCCCTGGAAATGAGGCAGCCACCCAGCTCCAACCTCTCTTGCAGGCGGAATTCCAAGTAGGAATTCAAAACTTGTGCAGGGATGAGCACATATTCCTCCTAGTGTCCTCTCAACTCTTTTAAAGGAGTTGGGATTAAATGCATACTTAACATTTTCATCTATTAATAGAATGCATAACAAAGATAATATATGTTGCTGCCTATGGTGTTTGCACTACGCTGTTCCAGTAAAGGTGTTAATATCAGGAATATACAGAACTGAAACCTTTTCCCTGATGTGTTGGTTATTATTAGAATAGGTGTAGGCCTACACAGGATGGAATGGAAAGTGCTTCTTCAAAATATAGTGACTGATCCTACGTTTTAATACTTCCTATTATATATACACTTGTTTTTATTACAGCATAAAGTGCTTTTCCACGGCACAGTCAGGAGAAATACAGTATATGCATGTGTATGTATCACATTTTTGGCTGATATACTTCTGGTGAAAATTAAGAATAGAAATAAGACTATGAATACTAGGGCAATGTGACAAGTAAATTTAGAACAAGAGAGTAAGCTGCTATCAGGGGCTAAACTTTGTACCAGAGTTTTCTTTGTAAAGATATAAGTGTAAATCTGAAACAATTCCACAGAATTTACTAGGGTGAAAAACAAATATAAAATTGAGGCAAATAAGGGCCTAACTCTGAGTCCTCACCAGTTTCGGGGAAAATTTTGGAGACAGCTATTTAGGCCTAATTCTCTTCAAAATGTATGTTCAGATATAACTGTTTATTGCTGAAGTCCAAGCCCAAGAATAAAACCCGTGTGTGGCCCGAATTTATATGAATTATTTAATTACATCTGTAGTTACAAAAAAATTGGAAATAGTCTAAATTTTGAGGAAAACAACCATTATTCAAAGGCCGCTTTAATGTAGTTCTTGCCAATTTGCCTTCCATAGCAGATGCTACTTCTCTTGACAGTTTATTGAGGCCAAACCATTTATTTCTAGCCAGAAAACTGAATAAATGACAAAAGCCCCCCTGGAGGAAGAGACGTTCTTGTCAGTACAAAGGCTTTGCTTCTCCCCAAGAGGATGCTGCTTGCACAGGAGGTGAGAGCTACCCAAGCGCACGTGCGGACACACACTCACACACACACTCACACTCACACTCACACTCACACTCACACTCACACTCACACTCACACTCACACTCACACTCACACTCACACTCACACTCACACTCACACTCACACTCACACTCACACTCACACTCACACTCACACTCACACTCACACTCACACTCACACTCACACTCACACTCACACTCACACTCACACTCACACTCACACTCACACTCACACTCACACTCACACTCACACTCACACTCACACTCACACTCACACTCACACTCACACTCACACTCACACTCACACTCACACACACACACTCTCACACACACACACACTGATGCTAACACACACTCTCACATAGCACATACACACTAACACACACTCACACTCACACACACACACTCGCGCACACACACACACAAACACACACACACATATACACACTCATAGACACACTCAGACACTCACACACTCACTTTCACACACTCTCACACACACACACACA
>VYZQ01021494.1:21862-42429 GCA_013400655.1 Mystacornis crossleyi
CACACTCACACACACACTCACACTCACACTCACACACACTCACACTGATGCTAACACACACACACACACTCTCACATACCACATACACACTAACACACACTCACACTCACACACACACTCACACTCACACTCACACACACTCACACTGATGCTAACACACACACACACACTCTCACATACCACATACACACTAACACACACTCACACTCACACACACACTCACACTCACACTCACACACACTCACACTGATGCTAACACACACACACACACTCACACACATACACATACACACACACTCACACACACATGTACACACACACTCATTTGCCTTTTTTTCCACAGGTGTTCGTTAGCTTTGGACTTGTTTGTTTACATTGTTGCTCTTCTAACTTATTTCTTGTTTGTTTGTTTGTTTCCTCAGATGTCTGTTTCTCTCAGCTCTTTTTCTTCTACTCCAGCCTAGTTTGGAACATTTTGTCATTGTTTGGTCTGATGTTCCATTCTGTCCTCTTTAAATTGTGCAACTTTGTGTCGTGCAACTTCACATATCAGTTAGCCCTTCTGTAAGTTGTCCAGCTCTTTTCCTAGATTGAAGAGTGCACCTTGCTCTATAGGGCGGTGTTCTTTTCCTACTTTTAGAAGATATTATCAAATACTTGCACTCAATAGCAAAATAACTTTAATAATCACTCGCTACTAATCCAGAGTTGCAGCCTGCTGAAGGTACCATTGTATGAAAGATCCAGAAAATTTTAATTACATAATAATTTACTAATTTATATTTTTCCCTCTCAGAGATTGTCAGCAGGTCATTACACTTTTGTATTTGTGACAGCAGCAAGAATTTTAACATGGTAGAATACTTTATGAAAATAAGCAAAATTGTCACATAATGTCTTTTATTAGGATTTACAGTTATTGCAGCCAAACACAGAGAGAAGCACTTGCTTTTAGTGGACAATAGTTGTATAAAACAGAAGAGAAAAAGCTCAAAGGAATATTTCTGTGGGAGTTCTACTGTCACACCAGTGTGTCCAAATTTCCCTCTGCTTTTGAAGAAACAACTGATCCAGATGTATTTCACTCTTGAATCAGCAAAAGGATCCATGACCTTTAAGTACAAACTGTCCTCAGAAAGCTTGCCTTCTCCAGTGTCCTTTCACAGGTCTGGCAGCCACACACATACAAGAAGCTTGCAAAAGCTGAAACCATCTTGATCCCAGTTCCCCAAGAGCAAAGATTTCTGCAGAAATTCCAAGGAGTGGAAATACTTTACCAGAATCCATTGGGAAATGGGTACAGTGACAAGTAAGGATTTTGCAGAAGTAAAAGCAATTTCAGATCTCAGATTCATGGACAGATGTAACTTTCATCACTGTGGTTTCTTCATTTTTGCTGAGCTGACAGGATGTTTTTTTTGGGCTCTGGACAGATAGGCACCAGGGCTGAGCACTGCCCTGAGGGTCTGAAAAAAAGATCCTGGCAATGGTTTGCAAGAGTGACCAGAACCCCTCTGGCCAAAATGATCTGTGTAAAAGTAAGATACTACTCTTACTATTAAGACTTTCAGATTCCCTTTGTTACAGTTACATTCACAACATGAGTGGAGACATGCTGCTAAGACTAAACTCGATGCTTGCACTGTAGTATAATAAAAATTGAAGATAATTTTCCACAGAAAGAGAGAGTAAAATGAAACCTTTCTGTCTTTACTGATGGCATAGCAAACTACCACTTGCTCAGCCTGCCACCAGCTCTATACTGCTGTGTTATATGGGAAGGAAGCAAAGGTTTCATGAACTTTGAAACCTTTAATTTCTCTGACTAAGAAACTAATTTTGTATTATTTGTAATTTTACACATTTCATGGCTTGTCACAATCTTACTTCATTGGAATGCAGTTTATGTGTGTGTTAAATATAGTCTTTTCAAATAAGTGACATTTTCTCTATTTTATGTGGTGACAAATTGCAATTGTCAAAGTAAGGGTCTTAAAAATACTAAATGATGTGCATGATAGGCCAGTGGAAACAGAATTCTTGGTGTTTAACCTCTTCGAGGGGGTTCAAGCAGTAAGTAGTTCATATTCAAGGTGTCAACAAAGACACCACAGGACGTCATGTAACAGACATTGTTGTCTTATTCCTCGTTGTGCCAGTTCCTAAAAGCTGGACCCATGACTTGAGTTCAGCGTGTTCTTTAGTACTGTGTGAAAAGGCAGTCTTTTCCCCGAAGGATTTGTGATCAAAGCCAATTTTACTCAGATTTTTAATTTTCTTTTTTCCCGGAACGTTACAGATAAAAATAAATTCTACCGCCAATGGTGCAAAAAGTTTCTCTTAATTTGCTGAGCATATAAGGTGAACTATTTTTTATCAGGTTTAGGAAACATTTAACTGTAAATTGTCTGATTCTATCCTACAGCTATGCATGCAAGGAACAACCAAGGACTGCAGTATACTTGCAGTGTTATAATTTAGGAACTGCTGAATCAAGTTTTTTCCTCTGTATGCCAAGGCAACAGATTTTACTTTCTTTGGCACAGGAAAAATCAAAGGAAAATGTTGTTCAGAAATTTTTTAGTAAAATATCTCTGACCATCACTAACATCTTAGATAGGGGTGGGCCAACATTCGATGAAAAAACCCAATCCAGACGTGCACACATTTAAGCTCACAGATGATTCTAAGCAGTATAGCACATCTCAATTGCACGTTGCCGTGTCTTGTTAATGTCATCTTGAAAACATTCCAGGCAAATCTGTTAGGAAAAAGAGCACAGTATGTACGAATCTCACTCATCTAAACAAGATGGGATGCTACTTACAGGTATGCAGTATACAAGGCACAGAGCATATGTTGAACGAGGAAAACAAAAGAAATCGTG
This sequence comes from Mystacornis crossleyi, assembly GCA_013400655.1. Lineage (NCBI taxonomy): Eukaryota > Metazoa > Chordata > Aves > Passeriformes > Timaliidae > Mystacornis > Mystacornis crossleyi. The sequence goes on from VYZQ01021494.1 coordinate 24,750, forward strand.
ATCATGTGGCAATCAACCATCTGAGGAAGCAAGGATGCTGTGGACAAATGTCTTTCATCACATAAATGATCACCTGCATTTTCAAAAGGCTGTATTAATGTATTTGACAACTTTTTTGCCTCTAATGCCATTGTTTTATATTCGGTTGAAGTACTATTCAATATAGTTCATGCAGAAAACAAGAAAAGGTCTTAATAAACTGATAAAAAGTCTTAATAGACAGTAATTATAACAAAGTATCTTGATCAAGAAACCCCAACACTCCTAACCCTCCAAATCCAACCTGATTGTAACAGAAGTTTTGCCAGCTGTTCACATGGGAATGGGCCAGAATTCATCATTTAAGGTAATACCTAATTAATATTTTTCTGCAACAGATGTCGTTTTTTTTTTTTTCTAGACCTGAGTGCCTATAACTTTCATCATGTATTAAACATGTCCTCAGAATCCCATTTTTGACCTCTGTTTCGTACGGCCCAACCAGAACTTGCCATAAAGGAAGAGCTGTGAAACACCCTGGTATTCAGATGTGCAAAGGTCAGAGCAGGCAGCAGCTCTGGGGACCAGAGCTGCGCCCCGGGGCTGCTGCGGGGTGTGTAATACACAGTCCGGGTCACAGCTGGTCCCTTGCCTCTGCTGCACTGATTAGGCTCTGTGGCCTCCCGAGGTCTTAGGGCAGCAGGAGGCCAAGGGCCCAGGACTGTGGTGATGCTTTTTCCTCGGCTGTGTCCATTCCTGGGCCGGTTAGTTCTGCCTGTACACTCCTATGGCTGTGCACTCATGTTCCGGATCAGTGCCTGCAGAGGTGCCTGGAAGTGCGTGTTGTAGCCAGGCCCAGCAGTGGGTCAGCTGCAGCCTGCATGGCAGCACTGAGCTGCGTCCCAGCAGAGCTGGTGACGTGTCCCGGGCCTCCCACTGCAGGTAATTCTCTTCTGTAGTCTGTAGGAGAATTTGCTATAGTTTGCCCACCCCCAGTGATTTCCCCGGCTGTCCCAGCTGCCATGCCGGCACTCCGAGGCTGGCACTGGCAGAGCTGCTCAGGAGCAGGTCAGGGGCCTGTTTGGGCTGGACTTGCCAGGGACTGGCACAGTGCTGGCACAGCCATGCCATCGTGTGCCTTTCTACCAAAGCCACAGCTATGCAATGTGCATGGGAAATTATTTACAAGGGCATCTGAGGAGATTTACAGAGAAGCCCCATTTTACAGAGTCAGAGAGAGAAAACCCACACCCAACTGTAAGCGAAATGACAAGGAACATGAAGGAGATGAAAACTGGAGAGACGGAGAGTGCGGTGATAGGGAGGCAGCTCTGAAATGCTGCATGGTTTTGTTTTCTCTGTCATCTCATCTGCTGTCTAACCTGCAGCTCCTCCGAAAAGAAATAAAATACAAGTTAGCGCGTGGAAGTAAGGAGGGCAAGTCTGGAGTTGGATATGACCCACTTTGTATAGGGCACAAAATTCTAGGTATAAGAGTGTAAGCCACAGAATCATGGACTGGAGTGAAGCACAGAGATGGGCGTGGAGGGATGCTCAGCAGGGCAGGCTTGGTATTTTTAAAACAAAGTGCAATTAAAAAAGGCACATGTGTCTGTATGCAGAAAACTGACCTTAACTCCCAAAAAACTCCAAACTGAATTTTGCAAGTGTTTTATGCAAGTCCATAAATTTAAAAGGAAAGGCTTGTATTTTCCTTCTCTAGACCTTATTCTGCTTCTGTTTTCACCTGTGAGAGGGAGGTGAAACAAAAGTGGAGTTAATCCATCTTGTAGCAGGAGCAAGACAATGTTTCTACAGCCTGACAGCACTGGCTAAGGCTGATGTTGATAAACTCCCTTTGTTTTTTTTTTGCTGATGCTTTTAAATAGTCTAGGGGCAGTGACTAAAATATTTGAAACAAATGGCATGGAGAAACCAACCTTTGGGGTGCACAATCTATGTGGATATTTTAAAAGACTAATTTCTGGAATCTAAAGTTCCTCCAATTGAGACATTAAAAAAAGAACTCTGATCAGGAAATAGTCTTTTTCTTTATTTTGAGCTTCCCAGATTTTGTTGGCTTTTAGTGTGCAGAAGTATAATAAAAAGCCATTTGACATATATCAAGCTGCTTTAAAATCTGGCATAAAAGTACAAAATCTTTACCTTCCTAAAGAGCTTACTTTTAGGAGCTCTCCCCTTCCCTCCTCCCCCAGTTTATAAGAATGCATCGGGAGAATTTCAAAAATGAAAACTGTGTGATAATGGGATAGCTTGCTTGACATTTCTCTACAAAAACTGGGTTCTTGGTTTCAGGCTATTTTTCTAGCCTGAATGAATTTTCATGGTTACATCGTAAACCCTTGAAAATCACGGTTTATAGGGAAATGGGTGATACAACCTTAGTTAGGATACATAATGAGCTGCCATTCTAAAAAAAATTTGTTAACTCCTTCTGGGAACTTGTGACTATGTTGTGATGTTCATGCACCATCTGTTTGGTTATATTGAAAAAAAAACAAACGTGATGGTGAAACATGTATAGTCTAAGTGTCAGTTTAGATTAAGTGATCAGCTCCATGAACTACAAACACAGACACACACCTACGCAGCTAATCAATCTAGACTTCATTTGTCAGTTCAGTGCATATCATTTGCAGAGGAGAGAACAAATTCATGTGTTTAGTGTGGTTAACTTTGCAGTGAGGAAGCTTTTCCTGATCTATATGTTTTCCCTGGGCTGTAATTCTGTTTTGGTCGCAAAATTTGGAACTGGGGAGTTAAACTCTCAGGAATGCTGATGTTGGCTTAGCAATCATGACTTTTGAGATGTAAAGACTTGGAAATTTTATTAATTGGTCTCCAGAACCCTTAAAAACAGAGGCATGATTTTCACGGATTAGCAGATATCCAGGGGTGGGACTTTGAACAAGTTATAAAAATTAGCAAGTCTTTGGCCAAGCAAACACTTTCAGCAGGTGGTTAATGGGGTCTGCCCTCTGACTCCGTGGTGTGTATCAGGCAGGAGCTGGAGCCACAGGGCTGAGCTTTTCTCCAGCTTTCACTGCTGCACTTTTACCGTGCACATGCTCAGCACTTGTGGGTCACAAAGCCGGCAAGACTGCAGGTACAAGGAAATTTTATTTGCTTAGTACAGCTATCAAAAGTTACCGGCCAAAGAAATCTCAGCAGCTGGGGATGGATCTGTTGGAATTACTGGCTGAAAAAAAAAAAGCAGAAAGGGTCTTCCTCCTGCCAGCTCTGCAGACGAGGAATGAGTGAAACGTAGGGATTTCAGTTAAAGTTAATGCCCTGTTAGCTGATGCACAAGCAGCTTCAATTCTCTTTAATTAGTGCAGCATTAAGTGACAAAGTATTTAATCAGCCAGCTAACAAGTGCAGCAACTGATTGCTCTGTGCATGCACTTGTGTGGGGGTGCGACTGAAAAAAGTAAATAAAATTACTTTCTTTGCTTTAAATGAAATGGGATCCCTAATTTTATTACAGCTGCAATCGGTTTAGAGGCATGATAGAGCAATAAAAATTGATTCTATCCTGTTTTATTCCTTTAACAAAGTATTTCATTTAAAAAACTAATACTGTTATTTAACTGTTTAGGTTCTTGAGGTATGAATTTAGGCCTTATTTTCACAGTGTCTCTGGCAAGGGGACGATCCAGCAGTCTTATCTTGATGTACTCTTGCATCTAAAGCACAGATGTTTCTATTTGCCACTGATCAGATTGAAGATTGAGCCTCCTTTTCTTAGAAAGGTCTAGAAATCATGATCCAAGTACATAAGCTTATTAACTTTCAGTATTGCAATTCATTACATCAAGGTCTTAGGATAAATACTGTGAAAACCCTCTAACTGCTGCAAGCCACTTACTGGCTTAGCAATGCAGATTACCATCAACATGTCACCCCGCACTATGCTCTCTGCTGGGTTCCTGGTGAATAAGGTCCAGTTCAGGACTTCTGTCTTAGATCCAAAGCCCTCTGCACAGACCCTGCAGTTACCTGTGAGATTGTCACTCTAATGTACTAAACCAAAACTGCATGACAGAGGATGGTTTGTATGGTCCTTTATTGCCACTGAGCTCCTGGATCTCACACACATGAGCTGGAAATGGCCCGTGCACCTGTTCACTTCCAGACTCAGAACTTCCAGTTCCAAGTGGAATTAGTGCTGTACCTGATGCTCCAGGCACAGGGGGTACTTCACGTGTTAGGTACACACCAGTCAGAAAGGCAAACCTCGTCCTAAGCAATTTCTGAAACTAAATTAGACAGGAGGCGATGGTGATAGGTGGAGGAGCTCAGAGAAATAGTGAGTCTGTATTAATTTATGTGGGCATTAGTGTGAGAACAGGAGAAACTCAAATGGACTTTGAAGTAAATGAACCAACTGCTTTAGTATTAGCCAACTACTTTACCTATTCAAGAACTTCTTTTGTAAGTCTCTGAGAAAGGATACTTTTCAATTAATTGATGAAAAATGTGACTCACAAATGCAAAATGACCCCTCGTAGCTGAGTGGCAAAAATCCTAAATATTCATTGAGATTTTTGCCATTGGTTTCAAAGAGCTCACAATTTCAGCCATAATCAGTAATTTATAGTAGGGGCCATCCTAGAAATACAGTTTGAGCCCAGCAATGGGGGCTGAAATAACTCAGGTGAAAAGGCTGAAGTAGCTCTGATGTGCCTAGGTGGTTTGTGGAGGAGAATGGTGCAGGGCACACGCCACGAAGCCCTGGGAGTGGGGGACAGTGGCACATGCCCACAGCTCTTCCTAAGTCTGTGCCTGAGGCAGTGGAAGACGTGAAAAATCTGTAGCATTTTCTCCACTCCTTATCAACCGCAGCACTCCTGGGAACTTTGTTTTTTGATTTTGCAGTAGAGTGCTGAGAGAGGTTAGCTTGAGAAGACAGACATGGAAAACAGACCCTTGAATATGAAGTTGACAGGTTTTATTTAGAAAGTTGGCATATGCACTGGCTGCATTCATATCTGCAGTGTTCCCCAACTTGACAGGCAATCTAGAGGATGGTGTATATTAAAGAGAAGTAGTTCTGAACTCAGATTTTGGTTCCCTTCATACAATTCCTGTAACACTGAACATTTTTAGACAACTACTGGTTTTGTTTTTCAGTAAAGACTACATGGCTTTTTTTTTTAACAGCTCACTGAAAAAAAATCGTGTAGTAGCATAAGTCTGGCTGCCTAGTTAGGCAGGTTTACTTATATTTTTTTAATGCAGATATAATACCATCGGAGTTGATCATAAAAGCCTGCCTGAAGAGAGTATGGGAATTCATGACAAAGTTTTTTATGGTTTTAATTTAATCTCAGAAATAATGTCCAGCAAGTAGAATACTCTACATAACAACATAAACAATATCAACACAACCAGAATTCCTTTGAATTTCTTAGTTACCTTAGTAGGATGGGGGTTGATACTGCAGGTTTTGTCAGGCTAATGCCTCTCCTCTGAGATGACAAAGTAAATGGCCTGTTCATGGGACCTAATGCTGAGTTATGTCATCTCATTCACAAAGAAATATATGTATAAGAAATATATGATTGCTCATCCATGTGCTATTAACCTCAGTTCAAGTTCTGACTCAAGAAGATAATCTTTGTGAGAGCACTTAAACCAGTGCCTGTGTTTATATGCTTTCCTGAGGGGATGTGGGCTGCAGAATGTGTGCAAGTTCTTTCTTTGGCTGAGATAGATGAAAATGTATGTAGTACTGTTTGTAAATCTTTCAGAATGGGAAAACTTAGGAAACCTCAAAAAACCTGCCAGACATAATTGCTGAAGTGTACTGGTCCAGAGACAAGGTGGTGCTAGATCTGTGTAATGAAGACTGCCAGGCTGTACTTTAAATTTAAATTTAATAAATTTCTTTCCATTATTAAAGAAGTGGTTCTCTCTCAAGTCTTCCCTTGTGTGCAGAAGTGTTACTGAAGAACTCTATCACGTGATTTCTTAACCTTCACGTGCAAATTCTGATGGCACACAGAGCTCACCAGTACCATTGTGATGCTCCTTTTTGATCCTAGAATAAGAGGACTGGCTGCTGGGAAAGATGTAGATCCCGGGAAAGCAGCTAAACAGTTCTCTGGATTACCTTAAATTTGTCCCAATGGTTAAAAATTATCAACTATTTTAGAGTTATTATGAAATGACTTTTTAAAAGTAGCAAACAGGAGCCTTCTGCGACTTTCAACTTAAACTAATCTCAGAGATGGCTCAAAATCAAACAAAAATAAATGGAAGTTAAAACTTTATTATGTAAGTTAAAACAATTTAGACTTTTGCATTACTCTCTGGAATATTTCCTTTCTTGGACTTATACATATCAATACATCCCATGAGTTTTACAGTTCTCTGGCTGATCTTCATTAAATTGATTCACTGAGTGCAAGTGTGAAAAGAATAGAAAACAAGCATATGACAAAAATGAGTTATTAGGATTTCTCCCAAAGTGGGGGCTTAATGCATGTAAGTACTCTGACATGGAAATAACCCCGGGTGTCAAGGGCTGTTAGCTCAGAGATGACCAGACCCAAAGTCTGGTACCTGAGTGAGTCACTCAGTGTGCAGATGGGGGTGACTGTTCTGTGACCAATCAGACCATTCCCCAAGTAATATCAGGGAACTCTCAAGGCAGGCGTTGTTGAGTCAAAGATTTTAAGATTAGGCCTTATAAAGCAAAGAGTTTACCCTCTCTTACTTCTCCCCCACCCTTCCACCCCAAACCGCACCAACCAAAAAAAGGGGTTATGTAGTTCTTTGGAGTATAAAGTGTTTTAACTTCTGGGTGTTGCTATGAAGCCTGAAGAGCTGGAGGAATTAGAGAAAGCTGGCTATTTATTGACTGGTAAGTGAAATGAACTTGTGATTTTAATCCAAACCTCACAAGGGTGTGTTCAGTAAATAAATTCTGCAACTATTGCAATTTCCATTTTGGTAATCTTAAGAGAAAATTCTCTGGAACTGTCATTTGGAACCGAGGCACAAATACAGAAAATAAGGGTCAGGAATCACACGGTCAGGAAGGTTTCCACTTTCATTTGTCCACTGGCTGCTGCTTCTGTTTATAGCTAGATATTGCTCATAGTAAAATGATGCTTGTGGGAGAGGATGCTACTTCATGGTCTGAAAGGTCTTAAATGAGCTTCTGGCAACATGGAGAGTTATTTCCTGACAGGAGAGCAGAGCTTCTAGAGAACCCTGGACTAGGAGAGAAGGTGTTAGCAGTGTTTTGCCTGTTAACAATATAAATACTCTGTCTGTTTTCCACAGACTGAGTTCTGGCTGGACTAGCCATGCAGATTTATGGCATCTCAGTGGTTTCATGACACTGCTTGCTGTGCAAACCCTGGAGCTGGTTTCTACTGAAAACTGAGTACAGCAACACAAGGAGCATAGATGCACATAGAAGTGAGAAGTACAAACGGAAGTGATAATTTTGGAGTGATCCTTTCCTAGATTTTTAAGGATCTTGCTGTACTGCACTGGTATGTAGGAAATATTTTTAATATATACTTGTTTTTCCTTGATTAAAATGAAATCTTTAACACAGCATGTTTTCTGTGTATGGGGACAAAAGGGAGTAAAGAGAAGGGGGGCAAGGAGGGGGAAAGGGGAGAACAGAGAATCTCTGAAGAAGCTGAGGAGCTTTCCAAAGAACAAATAGCATGATCTACTTTGTGGCTAAACTGATTAGCTCTCTTATAATCACATCTCAGCTGATGAACTTTGTGATCTTCCTCTGTAGAGCCCTCTGTGGCTGTTGTGTTTCATTCCTTAAGAAGATTAGGTGGGTAATCCTGAAGCTCCACAAAACCACCTGTTGTTTGGGCTGCTGTATAATGCGGCTTTTGAGGCAATCCTTTGACAGTTCAGAAGGAGGATTGTGAGTGGGCTCAGTTATTTGTGTACCTGCTGGTTCCGGTCAGCTGCATGGCACTCTGTGATGTGTTTCCAGCAGCATAAGTAGCTGACCCTTAGGAAAACTGGACCAAATCAACATGCCCCCTCTCCTGCTTTCCCTTCCCAAGGGGCCGTTTCTGTCTGCAGCAGCACTGCTTTTGTTGCTGTAATGACATTTGCAGAGAGTCTGTCTCTTTACCATCTGGCTGTTCTAGAGTTTAAAATGCACCAGGTGTTGGTAAATTCATCCACTTCATCAGGAAGGGTGCCTTCCAGCATGTCTAGAACAGAATTATTAAAGAAAACAAAAAATAACCTAAAACCAGTTAAATACATTGGAAAGAGAGGTAAATCCAGGAAAGCCAGTCAGCTGCAGGTTGAGTCATGCCAAAACTGGGTCAAAATCCTTGTTCTACATAATCTGCTGGGGTGCAATGGTAGCTGTTCAGGCTGGGATGTTTTCCTGTAAGCCACACTGTCTGACCATCCCACTGAAAATGTCACTCACAACAAATTAAATTCCTGCATTTAAACCCACAGCTCTAACTTCAGAGGAATGTAGGAACTTTTTTTCCCCTGAAGAGTTCAGAAACTTGTGATGGTAGAATGTATTTGTAAGATATGAGTTAAATACTCTGGGTTTCCTGTTTTTCTGCTCTGCCAACGTTAAGGACACAATCTAACAATATGTTAAGCTGGTGCTTAATTCTAAGCATCTTAATGATCTAGTGGTAGTAGGCAGCAGTGTGGCTGTTTGTCTGCTTTGATTTAAAGACTTCCTTAAATGCATTGCTGATTTTGGCCTTCTCCACCACAGGTTAATACATTGTGATTAAAAATAAATAAGTGCAGTCATATCATCATCCACAGAATTGTCTTCGTCAATCCATTGAAATAAGATTCCTATCAGTATGTTTATTCTTTTCCATGTCCCCTCTAATGAAGCCTGTGAGGGGAGGAAAAATAATTTTCAGGTTATAAATCTTATGAATGATAGAGGTATTTCAGGCAAGGTCTTAAGAATATCTTACATTTAGTGCCTTTTTCTATGAAAATATAGGACAGACATTAAAGTAGTTCTCTGATGTCCTGCTTACATGTCTGTCTTTTTTACCCTAAAACAGTGTGTTGCGGTCAAAGGGTTTTCCAGCACCTGGAGAATACATCCTGGGAGTAAGAGTTGCACACTGCTCGTGTCTTCCCTTAGGGCCATGATGACAGGTAGAGCTACAGCTGTTTGCTGCAGTCTCATTACAAACACAAGATTTTGTGAGCCATGGGTGCTGAGAAAATCATGCAACAACTTGTCAGTGCTTTTCTGACTGTGGAAATCTGATCGCTTAACAAAAAAAAAACAAAAAAAAAACCATATGGCTATTGTGTTTGATTAATCTGTTTCTTCACATTCCCTGGCAAGGAAGGAAGGGGTCACCAGACTTGAGCATAGATAAGTCACTTCTGGTTGCCCTTCAGTTTGATCTCTAGTAATTGCCATTAATGTTGATGCAGCTTAGTTGAATGTTTTGTATTGCAGAATGGATTTGTATGGTTAGCACTTTGCACGCTTAAATTTTGACAGGGTGTCTTAAGTGGCAGAGTGAGAGACTAAAACAAAAGATTGTTGTTGTGAGGTTCGATTTTATCAGTGGTGCTAAGGGTAGATGGAAAATGGATTAATCATCCTATTCCTGACGGTGCAGGGCAGAGAGGGGTAACAACAGGAGTATTCTTTCACAGTGCTCTTCTGTCTGAGGAAGCTCAAGGTAACCAAATGTATGGATATGGTTTGATTGACAGTTTATTCATCAAGCCATTGATTGTTTCCTGCCATTCAGCTTGAAGACAGGTTGTTGAGTAAAGAAGTGCCTAATTAAAATTCCTTTGTGGTGCAATTCCCCATGAAACACATGAAACCAACAGTTGAGACAGCAGGAGAATTTAAAAATACTGTTTTCCAGTGTTTCAAAGTAGGTGCTTTGCATGATCAGTTTGGAAACCTGATTCTGGAGGTTTGTCCTTCAATGCAGCTGCCCTGTGAAGTTTCAAGGCCGGCATGTGCCTCTGCTTCCTTTTTTGCTTTTGGCTAATGGCTTTGTATTTTCTAATGACAACTTAATCAGGGGAGAGCTGTGATAAACTGGACCTTCGCTCAAGATAAAGAGTAAACAAATCAAGGAATTTACTCTAGCTTTGGCTGAGGAGGTGAATTTGAGTTGTTGATGACTTTTCTTCCTCAGAAATTCATGCAAGAACTTGGGAGTAGAAAGGGGCTTACCAGTTTTAGCTCTCGGAAGGGCAGAGAATATGATAGAGGAAAACAGCTTTCTTGCTTGTAGCAATTATGTGAACAGCAGCATTTAAACATTGGAAACTCTCCCACTCCAGGAAGTCAGCATGCTGTAGCTCAGCCTTGTGGTTGCTCCCATTGTACTGACAGTAATTTTCTGTCCAATAGTTTCTATAAGGCAAATATTCTCTATATTGCAGATGTCTCCTCCTGTTTACTCAAAGAACTACATCAACTGTTTCCCAGCCTTCCTATCTCCCAAAGGAAGCGTTAGACAAACTAGGATGTCACAGGGATTGTAAAATCCCAAATGTTTTGTATGAAATGCACTTCTAAAGGGTAAATTAATGCTGAGCAAGCACAATTTTTTATCTTTTATAATAAGTCTCTGTTGCCATCTTGTAATCTGTAAGTCAGTAAATAAAAACCTTTTCCTAGTAGAGAACTCTAAATTGTATCTTGCAGAACACTGAGTGGCATTATATTCCAAAGTGCTGAGATACAGCTACAAAACCCTCACAGGAGACAGAGCTGTTGTGTGTGTGTGTGTATATATATGTAAAGCACTAAAGAAAAGTTGATTTTTCCCCCATGAGTTTCTAGTTCCTATTCTTTAGCTGGCAATGGCCATGTTTTTTATTGCAATGAAATATAGGGATAAAGACCCATGAGTGATAAAGTGATTGTAACTACATTTAATGCAGATATTTGCATATTCCAGATGATAAAGGGATTAAATGAGACTTCTTTTAGATCAGTATAACAGGATCTTTCAATATTGTAGTCATTAATTCTGGATTTTACATAAAATACTTGTAAATCAAGCAATTTTTCTTCATGTCTAGGTATTTGTAGAAGCTGACTGCAGTCATTGAAGTGTTTGAAGTAGGGGGAAATAAGAGTTGTATGGCTTGAGACAGTGAGAAAAGTCAAAAAGTCACCTCTTAGAGAATGCCTGGACAGATGAAGAAAATAAGTTCCTGGATACTTTATTTCTTATTAAAGTATTCAGCTGCAGAGAATCTGTATTCCTCAATGGGATGATTTCTCATTATTTTGTTGTAATACTTTCATGAGGATGCACGTTGACCACAAACTGCAATTCTGATTGCACGAGGCTCTGATAGAAGGTGGCAGACAGAGCACTGTCCCTGCAGGCAGTGCTACCCATAGATCTTCTGTTAAGTTTTCTTTTACCTAAAGAAGGTGGAGTAAACCTCCCTTGGAGCTTAAGTGAAATAGAGAAAAATAAGTCATAAGAAAGATCTGGAGTTATCAGAGTATCTAGAAGTACTTTCTTTTAATTTATTATTTTCTTAAATAAAAATGGACTTCAGTCCCGAAAGTAGCTAACAAATCATTTGACTACATTTGGGAAGAATGTGAATAATTCTGTGGTGTGATTTATTATGTGCCATTGAAAGCAATTTTGGTTTAATCAGAAATCATAGAAAATATGTAATTAAAAAGTTCTCAAAGTGTATGGGTTAAAAATGTCACTTAGCATGGGTTTGTAACAGCTTCATTTGTCCATCTTGTACTTGGAGCTGTGTGGCAGGGCACAATCACATGTATAGCACAGTGATTTATAGAGCTGAGAGCAGACACTAATGAGAAAAAGCTTTTAAAATAAAGACTTCTATTATGTCATTTATGTAGCTGTGGCCATAAAGATAAAAAAAAAAAACCTGAACAGATAGTTTCTAGGCTTAAATGTGAAAGTGTCCAAGCTTATACCCTTATGGATATAAGAATTATAGAAGCAAAGAGCTGACAATAAATTTAGAGGACAGCTATATCTTGCCAAGTGGCACTTCAAAACTTGTATTAATTCTAAAAGCTAAAGTCAAATTTGCATTTCCCCTCCCTTCCTTATGCAATGAGGAGTTTGGGCTTCAGCTAGTGTTGGGTTTTTTGTATGGTACCTCTCGCATATGCTGTAGAGGCATGGGTCAGAGAGAAGCTTATGTTATTCAATACAATACAGGCAAAAAAGCTTTTAATAAATAATTTCTCTAAAGAATTTTTGTGGTAGTGAAGGTGATGCCCAGCTCTGGCTGGTACAAGTCAGCAGTACTGACATTAAAGGCTCAGGACTGGCTTGCATCTGCTGCCAGGTGATAGAGCCCACCATCTGAGTGGTAGCATCAGCGCTCGCTCCTGTTTTGTAGTTGGCTGGAATTGCTGGTAGTGACGTGGAAGGGCACTGGCAACCTGCAACACAGCTCTGCACACAAGTAGGAAACAGCTGTGGAGGGAATGCTGCTGCCTACTTGTCCCAAGTTATGTGGACCTTCTGCCATGCCTGTCTTCTGCAGTGAGCTGGGCTTGAACCATACCAGGTGTCTTTGCTTCTGTTAGCAGTTGTGTCTCTGTCAAAAAGTCCTGCTTGTGTTTTTGAGTTGAAAAAGGTTTTTCTAATGACAAAAAATATAAGGGGAAGAAGCAAAAAAATTATGAATAACATTTCTAGTAGATAACCTCAGCAACAAACAAAATCTTACAAGAGAGTTGCATGATCTATTGTCTAGATACTTTGATGTACAAATAGATTCCCAGTTCTTGAATTGCAGTTTACCAGGGCATGTAATGCTAAGTATGTTTGGGTTTTTTTCTGACTGACATCTAGTAATTGGCTTAGTAATACCAGACAACTGTTCTTAAGGGTATTGCAAGGCAGTCTGTGCATTTCATACAACTTCCATAAGTAATGCTGCAAACACTAGAATGCTATTCCAACCAGTAGCTCAGAGCAGGGCAAGCTTGGAGTCCGTGTCCAAGAGGGGCTTGAATGATGGTAAATAAACATCTATGTATTATAGAAACTATAAAATTATACTATACTTTCTTAAAAATTCTAAAACCCCTCCAAAAACGAAAACAAGTTCAGAAAAGGAACTGGTTGAAGGACTAGTGGACTCTCGATTTTTATTTGTGGAGTGGTGGATTTTATTTGTGAAGGAATGGGAAGGTTTTTCTTTTCTTTGTTAGTTGCTTTTAGCAGCAGGAATGAAGAAGCTATGCAAGAAACTGTAGTGGACATCTTTGTAAACCAGGAATAGGACAGATTTATAAAGCTTGCTCCTACCTGTGGAATTGCTGGAGAGCCTTTACTAGTTTGAAAACAAACCAGAGGAAGATCGCAAGTCAGAATTAGAATTTAATAGGAAAATTAGAAGAAATGCAATAGTACAGGAACACTGACAGAGTCAGGATACAACCTGACACCCTGGTGGTAGCAGTCCGGATAAAGTGATTCTGTTGAAGCTGCAATCCTGCAGAAACGGTCTGGTCTTCACCTGAAGGTCCAGCGGTAGTTCTTGTCCTCTGGGAATCCAGTAGGTAGGCCTGCTTGTGCCATTCCAAACCCCAGACTGTATCCAGGTGGGAATGCTTGGCTCCTCCCCCCTGGGCAGAGCATCTCACCATGGGCTGATGTAATTCTATGAGTCATGCGGTGGGTCCTTGATGGCCCATTAAACAGAGATAACTCCCTCTGGGAGCTATCAGGGGTGAGTCATGGTAGGGGATAAGGAACACTGCCCCACCTGCTGGAACAGCTTGTGGAGATGATAATACACTCTTTTGGTTAAATCTTACATGGCAATCCAGGACAAGCCTGTAGGGTGGATGGCCTTCCTTTTGGGTCATTGCTTCCTTTCACTAGAAACTGTCCAGGGGCCCAGTTACATATCCTGATGAGTGTTGCCTCATCACCTGGGAAAGACCTTGCCTGCTTCCCCAGGTAATTTTTCTGTGATATCACTGCTTAGAAAAGAAGCAGTCAAGTCTTTCAGCCAGCACAGGAGCCTGAGCAAGGCTGGAGGCCAGTGCTAGTAAAACCACTGCCTTGTTCAGATCCAAAAATATAGTAAGTCTTATTTTGGCACTGTATTTCTGAGGCAAGTAGTTAGGAAGGATGGTCAGAAACAGTCTGTCAAACCTACTGCACCAGCAAGAGCTATTGTGTTCCCAAGTATAACCTATAAATTTTTGGAACCTTGGGAGCTACTTAAGCCATGAGGGCTGTTTTGTGTGGTATAAAGCCTAGTATGAGTCCTTTGTATAATATAGCATGGGTGGGCTTTTGCAAGGAGTACTAGTAGAAAAAGTGATATTAATATACCTGTTAGTTCACATACCTGATGAATAACAAATTATTCTAATTATAAAGCATATATATAATATTTTTTTGAGTTCTTCATTCCTAAACAATAGTCAGTCTTAGAGGAAGCTATGAGGTGACTTTTCAGCCAATTAATATAATTTGCAGTGTTTCCTGAGTGTGTCATCTTTGCTTGGCTTTTGTTAGATTAATAATTTAGTAAATAATGTGTGTTTAATGCAATTTTCTCCTCTTCAATTTAAAAATGTTCTTTTAGGTAAAGAAAAATCACTTTTATTTGTGCTTTCATGAAAAGAATCCCATCTTCCCTCACTTCAGGATGATATAATGCTGCAGCAAATGGGGATGGGGGGGTGGAGGGGGAAGGGTTGAGCAGCCAGGTTGTTCAAGCAATACTGTCAAGTCTGAATGGCCAGTGCAAATTAATTGCTTTTCATAGCTTCCATCTTTGTAAGCACTTTGCATACCACAATAACTTTAACTGAAGAAACCTTGGTGACAATGCTGTGGCAAGACAGGCAGTAGAGAGGTCTGGAAGTACAGGTGAGGCATGAGGACAGCTGGAGAGGCAGTCTGCTCTTGCTTTGCCTGCCCCACATGGACACAGCAGAAGTGCAGTGTTTGATGTGTTGGGGTCAGGGTGATTCGAGGGACTGGTGTACTGACAGCTCCACACATCTGTGGCTCTTAGCGAGTTCTGGCCTGCTTCCCTTTCCCTCTTCCAAATGATGCTCCTTCGCTCTGTGCTCATACCATGAGCTCCATAAAGAGGCCAAGTCTGTAGTTGCTCCAGTCGCTGCCCCAGAGGCTGTGAAGGGTCGATGTGCATGATTGTGGCTGCCAGCAGGTGACTCTCCCCCACATGACTCATGGGCTCCAGAGCAGATCATGTCATGGGAAAGATAAGGAAGGAAGGATATGGCCATCCACCCACCAGCAGCTGGGCTGAATCACACATTATATTAAACAGGTCTACTGCTTTCTGCTGGAAATAGAAACAAGCAGTAGGCAAGAGAGTAACATGGGCTCTACTTTCAGCATTAGCAGAGGTTTGTAGTGAAGGATACTGCCTCTTGTTCCCAGAGGCTGTCGAGCACATCATCTGCTGCTGTGGGCTATATGCTCAGCGGCCAAAAATTACCACTTGGGGAACAGATATTAAGTATTTTTGCCTAATTCTCCAGAAGTCCTGTTGGAAACTAGACCAGGAATTGCATTGCCTAGTATGAAAATTTAAACTTAAGTAGTTTAAATGCTTAGTTCAAAAAATAAAAAAACTCTTGTCCTTTCACAAGTGGAATACAGAGCAGAATATTCAGGTAAAAATAATTTATGATAGTAATTATGGTATAAACCAACTTTTCAGCAGCTAGTTGCTTAAATTCCTTCTTCCCCACGCCACATTTCTCAAACCTGCAGGGAAATCACTGTAAGAAATACCCCTTCTGCCTGCTATATTCATCAGAAACAGGATGCTGTATGTGAATGCTTAACTGTGTAATGAAAAAATGGTCTCATATGCAATGATCTGGAGTATCAAGAGGTCAACCAGTTTTCTCAAACTAAGTCTAATTTTTACTGGCAACCTCTAATAATGATTACTAAAGCTCACACCTCTCTGCTTTAAAATCTGAACATTTATGCACATAATTGTGAGACATCTGATGGCTTGACAGCTTTAATTTTTTTCACTGTGTGCATTTCATTTTGTTTAACCACAAGAAAACTGAACTTCTATTTATTATGGGAAAAATTGATTCAGAACAAATCCTGACAGTTTGAGTTACTTCTGAGCTTTTGTATTTAATGGAAACACAGTATGAAATCCCTTTCTATGCTCCCTGTGTGGGAAGGGGGATTTGACAGTAGGACAGCAGATCTCACCACTAATAAAAGTGACTGCATGGCAGGGTGGGACAAGCATGTTGTGTAGTTGTTTTCTTTCAGGACCCTTTGCCAGCAGGGAAGCCTCAGCATGTTGGTTCTTAAGTGCTGATAAGCAAGAGCAGCTCCAGCAGGCAGTGTTAGTTGTGGTAAGTGTGCAAGGTTGCTGGTATTGCTACCTTTATACCAGGACTTTCTGCAGACCAGAGGTCTGTAGATGATCAGATGTCCCT
This sequence comes from Mystacornis crossleyi, assembly GCA_013400655.1. Taxonomy (NCBI): domain Eukaryota; kingdom Metazoa; phylum Chordata; class Aves; order Passeriformes; family Timaliidae; genus Mystacornis; species Mystacornis crossleyi. The sequence goes on from VYZQ01021494.1 coordinate 41,203, forward strand.
TCCCAACCATCTCTTGATATCTCCAGGCAAGCTGAAGCCTGTACGCTAGATGCAGATGCTGCATTCAGAAAACATGCCTTGTTTGGGTGAGCTCTTCCTCACTGCCACAATAACCTTGCAGAGCAAGGTGTCTGGTCTGGTGCTTGCTGGAGTTTGGCTGAAATGCTCAGTCTGGCGTGATAGGCGTGGATGCCAACTGGACCATGTATGTATTGCTGCAAAACTGGAAAGTGGTCACCAACTCATTTCACACCAGCTGCTAGACAGATACAAAAATAATAAGCATAAACTTGGTATGGGATTTAAGAAAGGAAAAAAAGCCCCAAGTCGTTTTTTACTCATTACTCACAGCATATATATTATGCTGGCTACTGAAGGAAGCTAGGTGAGGACATTGTGAGGCCCCAAAGAAATTCCTTGTAGAATAGTTACTGCAGCAGAGCTCAGAAGTGGTAGGGAGATGCTCAGCAGCAAGGAGAGAAAGAGTGGATGAGCAGTCCTTGATAGGACCATGGCTATTAAATAGCAATTTATTTTTTGGCAATTGCCATTGCTTGCTTGTCTACCTTGTTTTTTCACTTTGACTCAACATGGACAGTAGCTTAATAAATGCTTTTGTATTGGTAGTCCCCTGACACAGGAGTACTCTCAGGCTGGATAAGCTGTGAGAAATTCTGGACTCCTGAAGCAGAGGTGGCTCTGACCTCAGGTGCTGAAGCTTGGTCTCTGCCCCACTGCTGCTTTCACTCCTGCTCTTGTTGCCAAGGGGAGGATTTCTCCTCGTCACTTCTCTGACGCTTTTCAGTCTTTATGATTGTTTTGTAAATCATGAATGTTGTAAGCACGTATATCTAAGCTGTCTAGAGATCAGGCTTTTGTGCAAGGATATTGCTTGACAAAGGCAGAAGTCCTTCATAGTCCTTACCCTGCACTAACATAGGATATTGAGCAGGAAATGGTCTGATAGTTAAAGCAGATGGTTTCTCAGCAAAAGCCTTCTGTGGCTTGTGTTCTCTGTAACTTTTTTTAGTGAGACAAACCAGCTTTCCTGATATGACAGTTTCATTGCTGTGCCTTGTGGAAACATGCTGCCACTTATACTAATTTTACCTTGTAAGAATATGAGAGCACAGTGGTAAAGCAAAAAAGTCAACATTGCTATGACTTGAGAGAAGGTTTGGTGGTGGTGTTTTTTTGGTTTTTTTTTTTTTTTTTTTTTTTTTTTTT